>CATIWR010529276.1:0-17106 GCA_949677035.1 Omphalea diandra | reverse complement strand
AATAAGCTTTACATGAAGAAGAGGTTGTTTCGCTTCACTTATGTACTGGGTACCACAATGAATGAACATGTTACCAGTTTTAATCAATTAGTTACTGATTTGGTAAATGTAGATGAAACATTTAAAGATCAAGATCTAGCTTTGATGTTGTTGGGATCACTTCTCGAAGAGTTTGAGTTTCTTGAAACTACTCTACTTCACGAGAAGGCTGATGCATCTCTTAAAGAAATATGTGCTGCCTTATACAGTTACGAACTAAGAAAGAAGGACAAGAAGGTTAGTTCCAACAGAGATGCAGAAGCTTTGGTAATCAGAGGTCGTTCACATAATCAAAGTATAAAAAAAAAAGGGAGATCTAAATCAAGGCCCAAGTTAAGCAAAGATGAGTGTGCCTTTTGTCGAGAAAAGGGGCACTGGAAGAAGGATTGTCCAAAATTGAGAAATATGGGCAATCCCGATAAAGGAAAAGTTGTAGCAGAATTAAGTGTTGTTGAGACTGATGATGCAGTGTCAGATTACTCACTTGCTACATCATCAAATGGTTCTTATGATGTATGGCTACTAGATTCAGCATGTAGCTATCATATGTGTCCCAATAAGAAATGGTTCTTTGATTTTAAAGAACTTAAAAATGGTGGAGTTGTCTACACAACAAATAACATCCCTTTGACAATATATAGGATTGGTTTAATTTGCTTGAAAAATGCAGATGAATCAATCATCACCTTAATAGATGCTCGTTATGTGCTCGAATCGAGCAAAAATCTCATCTCTATCGGGATCCTAGACTCAAAAGGGTTGGAGGTGAAAGTAAAAAATGGAGTGATGAAGATTATCCATGGTGCACGTGTGATATTGAAAGGAATTCGAAAGAACAAAAATCTGTACCACTATCTGGATAGTACAGTTACAGGGGCAGCAACAACAACAACTTCTATAGATGATCAAGAGTTAGAAGCAACCAACCTATGGCATATGCGCTTGGGGCATCCTAGAGAAAAATCCTTGAATTTGCTTGTTAAGCAAGGATTATTGGAAGAAGTTCAAACTTGCAAATTGGACTTTTGTGAGCATTACATCAAAGGGAAGCAAAAATGGGTCAAATTTGGGACAACAATCCATAATACTGAAGGTATCTTAGATTATGTTCACTCTGATGTTTGGGGTCCCTCCAAAATAGTTCTTTGGGAGGGAAACACTATTACATGACCTTTGTTGATGATTTTTCTCGGAGATTATGGGTGTACACAATGAAGATGAAGGATGAAGTGTTAGGAGTTTTCCTGAAATGAAAAAAGATGGTGGAAACTCAAATAGGCAAAAGAATCGAACGTCTCCGAACAGACAATGGTGGAGAATATAGAAGCGATCCATTTGAGAAAATTTGTGAAAATGAAGGCATTGTCAGAACTGTCAGATCTACACCACAACAAAATGGTGTGACAGAATGCATGAATTGAACATTACTGGAGAAAGTTCGATGTATGTTATCCAATGCTGGGTTGGGTAAAGAATTTTGGGCTGAGGCTGTAACATATGCATGCCACCTCATCAATCGCCTACCATCTACTGCTATTGATAGAAAAATGCCATTAGAGAAATGGTTTGGAAACCCTGCTACAGATTATAATTCCTTACATGTATTTGGTTCCACTGTATACTACCATGTTAAGGAGTCAAAGTTGGATCAAAGAGCAAAGAAAGC
The DNA here is from genome assembly GCA_949677035.1 of Omphalea diandra. Lineage (NCBI taxonomy): Eukaryota > Viridiplantae > Streptophyta > Magnoliopsida > Malpighiales > Euphorbiaceae > Omphalea > Omphalea diandra. Next base: position 15,401 of record CATIWR010529276.1, on the reverse strand, counting down.
ATCATTCATGGGGATCACCTCTAGCATAAAAGGTTATTGTCTATAGTGTCTAGAGATAAAGAAAATAGTTTTTAGCAGGGATGTCACCTTTGATGAATCTACCATGTTGAAAAAGGTGGATGTTGAGCAGTTAGATGATACTCACAAGCAGGTGGAGTTTGAAAGAATAGTAATCCCAGCAGATGAAAAAGGTGTTGAAACCCATCCTATAGTAGAAAGAGATTCTCAAGAAGAAGGAGTTCAAGGACTTCCTCAGTAACTTGAACCAAGTACATCTAGGAGGCTAGAGAGGGTGTATAGAATGTCTGGCCGTTTTATTGATATGGAGACTTATAAGAAGACGACAGAATTGTCTGGTCACTATATTAATATAATGCCTCAAGCATCTCCAGTTGTAGCTGATGACATTCCTACCACTTTTACTGAAGCAGTCCAAAGTTCAAAAGAAGAAAAGCGGAGGATTGTCATGTATGAAGAAATACAATCGCTTCATAAGAATCAGACTTGGGAACTTACTAGTCTCCCAAAGGGAAAGAAAGCAATTGGATGCAAACAGGTTTTTGCAAAGAAAGAAGGATTTCTTGGCTAAGATGATGTTCGCTACAAAGCAAGATTGGTGGTTAAAGGCTATGCTCAGATGGAAGGAATTGATTATAATGAGGTATTTTCCCCAGTTGTGAAGCATTCCTCCATTAGAACTTTGTTGGCTTTGGTAGCACAACTGGATTTAGAACTAGTTCAATTAGATGTAAAAACTACATTTTTACATAGAGACTTAGAACAGGAAATCTACATGACTAAGCCAAAAGGGTTCAAAGTTGCTGAAGAAGAAAATTTGGTGTGTAAACTTAAGAAATCTTTGTACGGGTTGAAGCAATCTTCGAGGCAGTAGTATAAAAGATTTGACAAGTTTATGATAAAACAGAAGTACACCAAGAGCAAATATGATCCTTGTGTGTATTTATGCAAGCTACAAGACGAATCCTTCATATATCTTCTTCTTTATGTTGATGATATGTTGATAGCTTCAAAGAGTCAAATAGAAATTGAGAAATTGAAGACTCAGTTGAGAAAGGATTTTGAAATGAAAGATTTAGGCGAAGCAAAGAAGATTCTTGGCATAGAGATTATCAGAGATAAAAAATCGAGGAGGCTTTGTTTGACTCAGAAACAATATTTGAGAAAGGTACTACAACGTTTTGGCATGAATGAAAATGCAAAACCTGTTAGTACTTCGCTTGCTTCTCATTTTAAACTAAATGCCTTTATGTCACCGAAGAACAATGCAAAACGAGAATACATGTCAAAAGTACCGTATGCAAGTGTTGTTGGTATCTTGATGTATGTTATGGTCTGTACAAGGTCTGACATTTCACAAGCAGTTAGAGTTATGAGTAGGTATATGCATGATCTAGGAAAGGAGCATTGACAAGCTGTGATATGGATTCTACAGTAAATTAAAAATACCGTGGATTTTGGATTGATGTTTGAGTAGGAAAGCAGTCAGTGTATAGTTGGATATTGTGATTCAAATTATGCTAGCGATCTTGATAAACGTTGATCAACTACTGGTTATGTATTTACTCTTGTAAAGGCACCAGTTAGTTTGAAGTCTACTTTACGGTCAACAGTTACTCTGTCTACTACAGAAGCAGAGTACATGGCAATCACAGAAGTTGTAAAGGAAGCAATTTGGCTTCAAGGGTTGCTTGGCGAACTGGGAATTAAGCAGAAGTACGTCAAAGTACATTGTGATAGTCAGAGTGATGTCCAGTTAGCAAAGAATCAAGTTTATCATGCAAGGATGAAGCATATTGATGTTCGATATCACTTTGTGAGAGAGATTTTAGAAGAAGGTGGAGTTAGAATCCATAACTAAGAATCCTACTAACATGCTGACAAAAGTTGTCACTGCGGTCAAGTTCCGACTTGATCAATATTGCTAAAGTTTGATGTTGAATTTGGAGACACTATCAAAAGCTGTTTGAGGAGAGATTAAAGATGTTGAATTTCGCGAATGTGGAGATTTGTTGATAATGTTGGCTCACTTCGATATCCCACTTCGGAGAAATAACAAAGGGAATGAAAGTTTTTTGTTATAAATAGAGTCATATCCCACATCGGAGAAATAATAAAGGGAATAAAGGTTTTTTTGTTATAAATAGAGCCTTAATTTCTTCAGTTTAATCATCCTAAAAATTGTCTACTCATCTCTTAGGCAATTTTCAATATTTCTCCCTCTTTTGTAATATTTCACTTTGTAGTCTTTTTCTTAGTGAAATATAATTTTGGTAGTGTCCGAGGATGTAGGCATAATTGGCCGAACCTTTTTAAATTTTGGTGTTCTTATTTTGTCTTTACTTTTCAATAGCTATTTTGTAGGGTATAGTTGTAGTGATATATTATGCTGTTAAATTACTATTATGGTGATTATGTCTAAGGAGATTGGGTTTTAAGTGGGACCGCTTGTGACCCCTCCAATCTTTCCTATGAATCAACTATAGTGTGGTTTTACAGTTTAATCTTTCACTCTTTATTCACCTATAAATTTATTAGGTGAATTTGATGGGTGGAATATTACCCTTATTCCACAACATTAGCCAAATATATTTATTATTTACTCTTCAAATGAGGCATTATATGCAATATTAAAAGTAACTCAAAGTTGAGTTTTTTTTTTAAGTGGAGGAGATTGATGTAATGATGTGTAGTGGGTACATATATGAATTCGACAAAGAAAAAAATTCAAATTAGTAACTAAATTTTGACAAATCATAATTTTGACACAAAATAGAATGTTAAGCCTGTAATATATGAATTGAAAGATCTTACAAGCTTTACAACGTTTTTAATTTTGATAGATCCCGATTTTGAGGTCAGGATCCATTGTTGATGCATGTTTTCATCTCATGTTCATTTCACTATCCACAAATTTAGGCCTAATTTGATCTCAATTTACATCTTCTTATTTTCTTTTGTGTTTTAATTAGAATTTCCTTTTTTTTCATTATATGTTTATGGTTCGATAGGATTTCACGCTAGAAATATATTATATTTATAATAATTTGTTCATTTTTAAATTAATAAAATTATCAGTCATCTCATGTTTGAATTTTTAAATTTCTATAAAATATGTTATCTAAGCTTAGTATTTGTTGTTAATTATGCTTTTTCCTTGCTCATGTTTCATTTAAGGAGCATTTGGTTTGTATATTCTAATAACAAAATGATTGGAGAATATTGTATTTCAATGTTTGGTTTACCTAAAGATGTTATATTTTTGAAAAAACTAAATTTTTGAATATGTAAATTCTAGTCTTACTTTTCATATATATTAAAAAGTAGTTTCTCAACTCAAGGGCTAAGAAAGTTATTTTTCATAATCACCAAAATTATATATATATATATATATATATCCTTAATTATTATAATATATAGACATATATAACTCTCTATATACTATTATTTATTAAAGTAAAATCTACATATTTAATTTAATAAAACACAATTCAAATACAATCAAATACAAATCAAATTTTAAAAAGAAAATCAGTTAACTATTGCAAAATAAAATAAAATCATATTGCAAAAGTTTATTTGCTAAACAATATTTTGCTTTATCTAAAAACCTTTTATAATTGATATATGTTATTTAATTTCAATGATTCTTATTCCCTTCTTTATCGATAATTTATATTTTTATTCTATATTTTACATAATATTGGTCATTCAATATATAGTTATAACTCAATAATTATTATCTAAAAAGAAATAATTTGTAAAAACTCTTATTTCATATTTAAACATCTTAAATACTTATTATATAATTATATAGAGTAACTAAATAAGAATACAATTATATAGTAATCTAAGTTAATGTTTTTAATTTTTTCTATGTAGAAACCAAATATGGCAATCTTATATTTTAAGAAAAATCTTATATTTAACTAAACATAATAGTCTCGTATTTTTAAAATTACTTAAAATTTTAATTTTTAAAAAGGAGATTATAAATAAAAATATTATATACCGATAATCAAATCACCTTGATAGTAATATTTTTGTTTTAGGGTGAATTCGTGGAAAGTAGCCAATCTACTCATGTATACATGAAAAAAATATATATATTAACAACCACGCAAAAGTTGAACATCACTTTTTTTAAAATTATTTTATATTTGATACTACTTGGATGATAAATATGCGTCAGACTCAACACCACACCAAGCCAGCTCGATTCATTATACCAGCTCACATAACTAGCTCAACCCATTCGCAAAGGTCCAACTTGCTAACATAGCTCAACCCACGAGAGAGCACCCTGCTTATTAGTAAGTCACATAAGCCCAGCCAAAGAACAACAATTTGTCCACAAGGACACCATCTATATATAAGAGACCTCAGGTATCTAGTGGAGTGGGTTTTCAGTCGAAGGCTAGATCCCCACCTCTAACCTTGTCCATCTTGTAGGTTACTTGACTGAACCAATCCCTTCCATTAAGAGAGACCTGACAGAACTGATATTCTAAACTAAGTCTGAATTATCATTGGTGTAGTGAGCATGGATTGAACCACAACAAACTTTTCGAGCTTCAATTATGACTACTCTCAAAGACCCTAAAACCCCTAAAACTAAATACCAACCTTGCACCTTAGAAAACACAACCATACCATAACTTCCTGCCCCTACTCCTCCTACAATAATGAGGAACCAAACATTTGGGCCTATTGAAACACTAACTATGATCCTCAAGCCACTATTATGCTTGTAACTGCTTATGCAGACTTCATAGCTACACTAAAATGGCTTGAACAAGTCTTGGTATAGAAGGAACCCCTGCCCATTCCAGTAGTAGCAGCTGTCGAGCAAAGGCAAACCCCGCATCTGCCTCCTTTTGCCCTAGTGTATGCAAAATTTGGCACTCGATGAGTGCCAAAACAAGTGCTCCAAAGTATGCAACGACATAGAGGAATTTTCATACAAAGCACTTGAAAGCCAACTAAATGAATGATGAGTACTTATTGGGATGAAGATATCCTATAGAAAAGGTCATAGAAGCTCTCATGCAAGCTCAAGACAAAGAACATTTCACCATCAACTATCACACTTATGATCACAACCTTTTGGCTGTTGAACTAAAGGTCGAGCTTGTGCCTTATAAGTTCAAAATGCCACCGAGTAACAACTACAATGGCACGACTAGCCCTAAAAGCCATATGTGTAAGTTTTGATCTAGAATGGAACTATACAATTGCCCAGATACCCTAATATGTAAAATCTTCCTCGTTACTCTAGAAAGAGTTGCTCAGGACTGGTATCAAGACTTGTTCCACAGTTTCATTCACAACTTTACTCAACTCGTTTGATGTTCTGTGACTAGATTTGTGTCGGCCATCCCTCATATGAATTTTGCCTTAAACTTATAAAAGGTAGTCAGAGAAGAGGGAGAAAACCTAAGGGATTATTTAGCCAAGTTCAACAAGGTGGTCATGTATATAAACAACCTCAATCATGAGGTGGCCATAAATGTCATTATCTGAAACTGTAAAAATTGAGGGCTCTTTGATCCTTCAGTGTCAACCTGCTAAAGAACTTATATGAGTTGATGGAGAGGAGGAACAGATTTATCCGCCTAGATGATAGCCTATGAACTTCTTCCTATGGCCTGCACAAGAAAAAAGAAAAAAGGAACCAAGCCAAGGTCAAGGGCGAAAGAGGTCAAACCAGATAGGGGAGGTCACACTCAGGCCCCAATGACTTGGGGGTAGTTCAGCTCGGTATTATATGCCCCTCATAGTAAATAAGAGGAAAGTCCTTTACTGGATTAGAAAATCTAGTGAAAGAATCCATATTCCTTGACCACTCAAAAGCTTGGCCACCCGGAATAATGATAAATACTACAACTTTCATAAAGACAATAGGAATGACACAGAAGAACACAAAGACTTGAAGAATGAGATGGAAAGCTTGGTCCAACAAGGCAAGTTCAATCAGTTCAAAAATCAAGCTGTACTAAAGCATAATAAGCACGACCCCCAAAAAGATTACCACAGAGATAAGAAACCCTTCACTCAATAATACGTTAGGGTTATTGACATCATAATTAGGGGAACCATAGAGGGAGACAACTCTACTACCAGAAATACTTGGTGAACAGCAAAGAGAGCTTGACCGAGCCCATGTTTTATCCCAATACCTTCGCAGCAACTGATGATAATAAAAAGCTGAGCACTCCACATGCAGACACCCTAATGATTTAGGGCTAGATTAAAAGCTACTTAGTCAAGCACATCTCGATAGATGATGGCAACTCAGTCAATATGATAACATCAAAGACCTTCAAAGTCCTTAGTCTGAACCTCAAAAGGGTCAAGCCAACAACCGAGCTCAAGCCTATACCAGTGGGGTCAAACGAAACTTTATGAGTCGGTATAAAGCTCAGTGAGCCAATCAAAGAAGACATTAGCTCGACACTTATGGAAACTTTGAAAACCTTTGCATGGAGCCCTTCGAACATCATAAGAATCGACCCCTCATCATTGTGTATAAGCTCAACGTAGAGAACTCTGTCAAGCTTGTTAAATAGAAAAAAGAAATCATGCACCTGAGAGCCAAAAAGCCATTATTAAGGATGTGTGTAAGTTACTACATGATGGGTTCATCAAGGAGGTCCAATACTCAGACTGGCTGGCCAATGTGGTATTAGTCAAAAAACCCAACGAAAAGTGAAGGATGTGTGTACACTTTACTAATATTAATAAAGTTTATCTAAAATATACATATCATTTGCCTAACATTGACCAACTAATGGATTCCAGTATAGGGTATGAGTTGTACAATTTAATTGATGCCTCAGTAGGATGTCATCAAATTTAGATGTTTGTTCTATAAAAGGAAAAGACCAATTTTGTCACACATGAGGGCACTTACTACTACAAAATCATGCCTTTTGACCTAAAAAAATGTAAGAGCTACTTACCAGAGGTTGGTCAATCACATGTTTAAGGACAAAATTGGTAAGACAGTAGAAGTTTATACAGACGATATGATTATAAAGAGTCGCCAAGCCAAGGATCATGTAAATGACCTGAAAGAGGCTTTAAAAATATTCAATCAATACAACATGAAGCTAAACTGGAGAAGTGTACCTTCAAAGTTAGAGCAAGCAAGTTTGTTGAGTTTATGACCTCTTAAAGAAGGATAGAGGCCAACCTAGAGAAGATTCGAGAATTCATTGATATGTAACCGTCCCAAAACATTAATGAAATCCAGAAGCTCAATGGAAGAATCACAGCTTTAGGTAGGTTCATATCCTCATTAACTCGTCGTTGCCTACCATTTTACAAGAAGCTAAAGGACTTAAAAATGATCTAATGGGATGAAGAATGCCAAAAGCCCTCGAAGATCTGAAAATTTTCCTTGGCTCACCTTTACTACTAAGTCGCCCACAGTAAGACGAACTATTGTACACGTACTGAGCGACAATGAAAGAAATTATGACCTCAATATTGGTATGGGAAGAAGAAAGCAAACAAAGGTGAATGTAGTATATCAGTAGAGTCCTCAAAGGTGTTGAGCTGAATTACCCTTTAATAGAGAAGCCAGTATATGCCCTAGTCAGCTCAACAACTAAGTTGAGACATTACTTTCAAGCCCACATTATCATCATTCAAACAAATTAGCCTACAAAAAATACTATAAAAAGTAAAAACCTAGAGAATAGTGGTTGAATAGGCAATCAGGTTGTGATAATTTAACATCAAGTTTGAGCCATAAAAAATGCCATGAAATATGAAACCATTATCATAAGATTGCAATTAAAGAAAAAGGTTCGAGCTAAAAATATCTCCATTTATAATGACTCCAGACTAGTAGTCCAACAACTCCTCGGCCATTACACCATTAAGGATACCAACATGACTAAGTATACTGAACATGCCAAGCACCTCCTGAAAAACATAAAAACTAGAGGGGGATGTTGGAAGATTGAACAAATCCCTTGTGATAGCAATGAAAAGGTAGATACCTTAACTAAGTTAACAGTCTCTCCCTAGGCCACCTTACCTGAGGTGTGTTGGTCAAAGAAAGAATACAACTAAACTTGCTTTAAATGATGCACATAGCTGTCATAGGGGAATAGGACAATTAGATGAGCAATCAGGTATTTAAAATATAAGCAATTATCGTTGGAGCCAAAAAAAGCTCGAGTTGTCATCAATAAAGCTAGAAATGATTTTGAGGAAGACAACATCTTCTACAAATGGTTCTACAGTCAACCCTAATTCAGATGTGTCTCCTTGGAAGATGGGTACTATGTACTGAGAGAAATCCATCAAGGCATCTATAGAACCTATGAAGCAGCCACCACATTAGCCTAAAAAATAGTCCTATCTGGATATAATTGGCCTTTAATGATCAAGGATGCTAGACAACTGGTATAAAGGTGTGACATTTGTCAGACATATGGCCCCATCCCTAGACAAGCAACAACATATCAATAGCCCATCGGCTCGACCTGACCTTCTCCAAATGGGGAATAAACATCTTCGGGTAGTTTCTCCAAGCACTAGGATATAAGAAGTTTGTAGTGGTAGCCATTGACCATTTACTAAATGGCTCAAAGCCAAGGTCATATATATAATCACCTTATTGAGAATATTGGATTTCCTTAAGAGGAGCATAGTCTACCAATTTGACATCCTGTGAACTCTCATCACACACAATGGAAAAAAATTTGACAGTAATCAATTCAAGTCCTACTGCACAGAGTTAGCCATTAACATCTAATTCACCTTGGTAGCTCACTTGCAACACAACGATATGATAGAAGTAACTAACAAAACCATTTTACAAGGGCTTAAGAAAAGATTAAACGATGTAAGAGGAACTTGGGCAGAACAACTCAACCACATCTTTTAGGCTTTTCAGACCACCCTGAGAACTGCAATAGGCTAAATGCCATTCTCCCTAACATATGGCACCGAAGCAATGATACCTGTGAAGATAAGACTCTTATCATATAAAATCCTTCGCCACCTACCAAAACAAAATGAAGAAGAGCTCCACATCAATTTAGACCTTCTAGCTAGCAAAAGAGACGATGTTGCCATCCAAATAGAGCATACCAATAGAGAGTAGCTCAGATTCACAATAGGGGAGTCAAAGTCCAAGCTCTTAAGCAAAGAGATCTAATGCTCAGAAGAACTAATAAAGCTTGGAGAGACGTAAGAGTAAGCAAGCTAAGCGCCAATTGTAAAGGCCCCAATATAATCTTTAAGGCAATCAAACCAACGACATACAAGTTGGAAACCATGGAAGGCAAGCTCGTGCCATGCACATGGAACATAAAAGCTCTGAAAAAGTGTTTTGTCTAAATAGCTCTCGTGGCCCTTGTAAAATGACTTAAGCCATGTCTCAGCCTCATGTAATTGAAGATTATTAAAAAAAATCTTTACTCCATTTTACTTGTCTCAATCTCACAAAGCATGTATTGAGCTAATTCATCTCATATATCGTGAGCATAAATAGCTATTAAATTTGTCTCTATCTTACTAAGCATGTACCGAGCTATTACATCTCATACATCACAATCATAACTAACCATTGAACTTGTTTCTATCTTACTAAATATTTACCAAGCTAATTTATCTTGTGCATTATAGGCATACCTAACCATTGAACTTGTCCCTATCTTACTAAACATGTATCAAGCTAGCTCATCTTATGTATCACAAGCTCAACCAGATGATGCTCTAACTAAAACAACTTGTCCAACACATCATATGTGAAATTCACAAAACCTCATATGTTTGAATTGAGCTTATCTATAATATATACATTCACCAAGCTAACTAACAATGAACATATGTAGCAACTGAATCTCTTATAAAGAAATTATTGTAACATTATTGCTCGAACCATTCAAGAGTCATATGTGATCAAGTTCGTTATGCTTACGTGTAATGTTAATGTAAGTGCTCGAAAATGTAAAAAGAGATCAGAGAAAAGTAATGTAACAAAAGAAAAGGAAAATTTCTCATTAATATAAATTTTTTTATTTTACAACAAAAAAGGGAAGCTAAAGGTAACAAAAACTCATACAATTTAATCCTTTAGCTCATCCTTATCCTAACCCACTAAGTCCTCCACCTCTTCCCCATCATCCTCCTTAACTGGCATTACTGCAGTTGCAGAGAGATCCATGTCCTCCACGAAGTTAAAATTTTGGATCACGAAGGTCTTCACCAACTCTTCCTTGATAAGAGCATTGTAATTTAAACAAACCCAAGCCATCTCTTTTACTATAAGCCCTCAAGCTTCTTCCTTTTTCCTCTTTTAGTGTTGAACCACTTTCTCTAGCTCAAAAACCCTAGCAGATGCCTTCTCTAACTCGACCATTTTAAACCATAGCATAACGACCTTGCCCTCAATAGTAGAATGCTTCTTCTTTATAGAAGAGAGCAGTTGAGCTCCTTGCTCAACCTACTTCAAAGTGTCTTGATCCTCCCTAGCCAGAGCATATAAGCATTTTGATCTTTATTAGTTGCTCCTCCATCTTAGCAAAGTTCTTAGTCACTTTGTCAAAAGTCCTAACATGCTAGTCCAATACCACTCTAGTCGTCATTGTTTACACATACACATAATAATAAGGTAAACAACCAACCTTAGGACCATAATAAGAGGGCTCAAACAACTATAACTTGAGTGAAAGCATGTTCATCCAGGCCACCAGTTGTCTATTGGTAAGGGGTCTGAACCTCTCCTCAACCCTCAGAAAGGTACATAGTTGAGCCATAGTCTTAACCACTATTTTGTGGTTCAGAGTCCCTTCATACTTCTCTGATAAATGGTGTTGAAGGTTTGGGCAGCATCTCAAACCTTGAGAAATAATGAATGACTCCTTATCATAATCAATCTTTAGTAGTCTAGCTCACACCTTTTTCAATGAAGGTCTGGACTCCCTTACCTGGTCCACTCGTTGAAGCAGAGGAACAGCACCCATAACCAATTTGACAACCTTCAACAATGGCACACTCCCTTCCAACCACCTCTAAGGCGAGTCTCTTCTAGCTGGTAGTTTATTTTACCTAACCCCTTTTCTTCCTCTTTTCATCCTACACTGCCCTTTAGCATGTTATCTCAACTTGAACCTCTTTAAGATCTGCGAAACAAGAAGATATTAATACAATTAGTCAACACATTAAACATCTAATATAGTGTCATACTAATTAGCTTGAACACAAGGTAATCTTTGTTTTTCAGCCTGATTAAATCAATGAAATCAACTGCATGGATCTTATCCACTATGCAGCCTCTTGCTTTAACACATTAATGTCCACATTCCATTTTGCCTTCCTCATCCACTTTGAAGGGAAGGAAACCTCCTTCACACAAGTTACCATAAAGTACTTGTGCTTCCACCCTTTTATAGATGTTAATTGGTGAAGAGTCTATTACCTACTAAGCTGAAACATGGTAGTGGTCTTCTATAGCCCTACTGTTGAGCGAATAAACATGCCTTAACACACCAATGGTAAACGATAGCCTTTTCTCCTAAGTCAATAGAAACATTCCTGCCAATATTCATAGGGCATTCAGACTAAGCTATGAAGGAGCCACATTATACATGGCGAACACCTGCTCAAAGGCTGAAGGATATGCATTCGAAGACCAGCCTTCAAATCTTCTTTATATAGCATAAACTAGTTCAACTCCAACTCAGAGAATACCTTTAGATCAGGCCTAGGCACTCTCAGAGTAAACTCACTCAAATCTTGTAAATTCGAAAAATTTTAAGGAGATCTAGTTTGGTCATCTCACTTGGAACCTCAGACACCCGAGGACTTTGCCTGCGAATTTGTAAAGGCATGGGTTGTTGAACCGTCTCTTCTAACTCAGCTCGGTTACCCTTGGTTCCTTTAGCCTACCCGTTTATCTCAACCTCACATCTCGTTTGCCTCTCTTTGAAAGACACTCTCCTTCCCTTTTGTTGCTTCTCCCCATAAACTGGAGCCCAAGTTACTCGAGCCCATATTACGCTTCTCACAAACCTTAGGAACTGTTAAATCCTTGATAGAAGCCCTATAAATAGAAAGCTCACCCCTTGTATCCATAAATACCAAGGGAAAATCAATGGAGAACAACAAAAGAAAAGAACAAAAACAAACCTTCCACAAATCAAAGTAAAAATCTCCAAAGGTGAAAATGGATAGCCTCTTCCTCAAACCTTAACCCCAAATCTCTAGTAACAAAGAAAAGACTTGAGCAAGAAAAACCAAGGAATAGCAAAATATAAGAAAGAAGAAGAAAATCTCTATTTATAGGCCCTAACGTCGAAGATGAAAAGACAGAGCCAAATGGACCATCGCCTCATCAGACGGCTCGCATCAAATCAATCACAACACAACAACCAGAGCAAGCTCGTTGAGTGACGTGTGGCCTCATCAACCGCCATAAAACCTCAATTCTCAAATTCAAAAATCAAAATTCCCTCCCAAATGGCAACAGCCTGAATCGACATGATAACAATGAAGCCTAGCTTGTTTTCCTCGGTTCGCTCACTAAATCACCACTGAACCAGGATGTAAACAGACTCGGACTAAAAGGGGGACATATAATACACCCAGATCCTCTTCTAACCTTATCCATCTTGCAAATTACCTGAACGAATCAATCTCTTCCATTAAGAGAGACTCGGATGAGTCGATATTCCGAACTAAGTCTTATCAATTTTAATTATTTGCTAAGTCCTTTCAGCTTTTTTCTTTTACCTTCAAATCCTTTTCAATTTTTTTTTTTTGTTTGTGTTTGTCTAGTGAACAAATGAACTAATGGCCCTTCACATTCCAAATAGAGACAAAGGGATGATGTTGTTGCAGTCGCAAAAGTAGGTTTGATAGGTTATCACATTTACCCACTATAAATTGAGGGGTCCTTTAAAAAAAATTAATTTTTTTAAAAAAATGCTTCCAACATATATCTAGAAATAAAAAGAAATTTCATTTTTCTTCATTTCTTTGCTTTAATTTTTATCGTTTGATGGATAAATTTTCTTACAATATCTAATTTTAATTTTTTAATAAAAATTTTCATATTAAATATATATAATAATAATAATTTTATTTAATAATCATTTATTTATACAGTTATTTTATATATTCATTTAATAATATAGTAATGCATAATATAATTATCCATAATTGCTTAATAAATTTAACATCATATATTTTTTAAGTGTAATGACACTTATATTTTGTTTTAATATAAAATCTTATTATTTTATAGCTTAAGTATATATATATATATATAAATAAATCTTTTCTTTTGAAATATATTGAAAAGAGTTTTGTTTTTTTTTTTTTGGGAGATATAATTAACAAGTGCAAGTCATTCTTTGGATGCATTTCCACTATATGTACACATAGGGTACAATCACTACGCCATCTTGATAAGTTCATTATTAATAATTGACCAAAGAAAAATTGGATATAATCAACTGATTTATTTCCATGGGACTGAAAAAAGAATTAATAGTGACAGCAAGAAATCGTTCAAATGTTCACTTAGTGAGTTAGCATTGTTGGACAACTAGTTAATCTTGATGAAGAGATAGAAATTAGGTATAACAGCCAATTTACGAGAGAGTATTGAAAAGGAAAGAAGTGGGAGGCAATAATGATGTTAGTTTGGGTAGGGGGATTTGAAACAAGGTTTGTGTCCAGATAAAGGTGTGCTTTATCTTAGGTGATTGCTATTGCCATAATAAGTGAGTGCTATTGCCATAATAGATGAGTGCTATTGCCATAACCAATTGGTTATGGATACAATTTAGAAAAGATGTTATTATGAATATGGGGAAAATTTTTGAAGAAGACATAATTTTGATAATATTTACATATCCAAATAAAAAAAAAAAGTTACCACATTGAAACTTAATTGAGAAAATTTCTACTATAATAAACATAAAGTAAATTGGTGTTTTAATCCAATGATATAGTGAGACTATTTAGAATCCAAATCTAAATAATGATATATAAGTAATAATTTAAACAGGTTGAAATAAAACATAAAAATAAAACAATCTCATAACCCCACTTTCATTAAAGAAATATTTGAAAATAAGTCAAATATGCTTTTACAAAAGACAAAAAAATCCAAACAAAAATTGATATCTTAGCCAATTATACAAAAAGATTATCTATCAATGTTCAAATTTCATAAATATAATTTCTTTTATCCAACAAAGAATAGAAAAAACAAAACACACACATATATATAAGGAAACAATCACACAAAACATCATTAACTAGTTATAGTTATATGTGAATAAAAATTAATACATAGAGACATTTGAAAATTAATACATAGAGACATTTGGACTAATAAAAACTTTTGTAGTCATTTGGTTGTGGCAATAGTATCATGTTTATTTTACTTATTATTGATTATTGGATATTGCTACTAGTTACTGATTGTTTTTACTGGGCTTACTATAGTTGATTATTGATTACTAAATATTGATTGATATTTAACATTTAATAAAATTATTATTAATAATTGTTATTTATAAATATAATTATTAATTTAAATATAATTTTAAATAAACAATTTCATATTTTAAATTTTTAAATAAATAATGTTAAGTATTTTTTAAAATTTATAAATTAAACTTTTTATAATACATAGTGATTTCATTGAAGTTTAGCGATTTCAGTAAAAAGAAATTAAAACTTAGCTAAAAATAATAATTAAAGAATTAAAAGAAAAAAGTCAGAAATGACAATTAAAACCTATATTTTGCTTATATATTAAGATGGAAAACTTTGTTTTAGAAAATTTTAGGCTTATAACCAACTTCTTCAAATCTAATAAAATCAAAGTTCAATTAAATTAAAAAATAATTTAAATTTTTAGAAATACAAAAATATTTTGAATAAAATAAATTAAAATTTTAGTCTTGGAATGCGCATATTAACAATTGGTATACATAATAACTAAAGTATATTTATTCTCTTTACTTGACATAATATCTATTTACATCCATCATCATTCTATTTTTCTAAATTTAAAAATTGTTTACTTTTTATTATATATTAGTGTCAATTAAAATTAAAATTATTAAAAAATTGTAGTATTTCATATTTATTATTAAATCAATTATAATAATTTAATTAACTTTTAAAATTAAATATACTATATATTAAAGTTAAATAATTAATTTTGATTTATATATAATAAATAATATAAAATAAGATTTAAGCAAGTTTTTTGATATTATTCATTTTAAAAAATTATAAATATAATTTTAATTTCTAAAATAATTTTTATTTATATAAAATTAATATCTATGATTTTGATATATATATATATATATATATATATATATATATATATATATATA
>CATIWR010529233.1:0-22816 GCA_949677035.1 Omphalea diandra | reverse complement strand
TATATATATATATATATATATATATATATAAGTGGTTAACTAGGAAAAACTTTTCTAAACATAAAAAGGCATAAAACTTTTTTAAATTGATAATGCTAATTTAAGTTATAAATTAATTTTAATTAGACTTATAATATTTTTTATATAACTAATTATTATTTTATTATTTGAAAAATATATCTGGACATGAAAAGATAAAAAAAAACTTTTTTAAATTGATAATAATAATCTTTAAATTACAAATAAATTTTAATTGCATGTATAATATTTTATTATATAACTAACTATTATTTCAATCTTTGTAATTTGTAATTTTTTTGAAATAGTTAGAACAATAGATGTTATTTAAAATTTTAAAATTTATGATTATTTAAAATAATTAACTTGATAGATAATAATGTTTATATCTTTAAGTTTGTGTTACTTTATCTTTTAAATATTTTAAAGTTAATATAAATATAAATTGAGTTTAAAATTTTTTAAAATTAAATAAAAATTAATCAATGATAAATAAAAAAATTTATACTAAAAATGTGATTTACAAAAAAGTAATTCTCTCGTAAAGGTAAAATTTAGTATACATTAAATTTCTTTAAATATGCTTATGCTATCTATAAAAGTACTTAATTAGAAAAATCTTTTTTGGACAAAAAAATGTGTATATATATATATATATATATATATATATAAAAGTGGCTAACTAACAAAATTGTTCTGAATGTAGAAGGTTATGAATTTTTTTTTCAAATTAATGATAATAATCTTTAAGTTATAAATAAATTTTACTTGGGTTTATAACATTTATTTATAGAACTAATTATTATTTAATTTTTGTAATTTGTTATGATATGAAATAACTAAAATAATATATATTATTTCAATCTTTAAAATTTATGATTATTTAAAATAGCTGAAATAATAGATAAAAATATTTATATCTTTAAGTTAGTGTTATTTTGTTTTTTAAATATTTAAAAATTTTAAGTAAATATAATCTAATTTAAAAGTTTTTAAATTAAAAAAAAAAGAATCAATAATAAATCACAAATTTATACTAAAAAAGTGGTTTATAGAAAAGTGTTTCTTTTGTAAAAGTAAGATTTATTATACATTAAATTTCTTTTAAATATATACTATATATAAAAGTGGCTAATTAGAAAATATTTTATAGACAATAAAGGTATATTTCACACACACACTAGAGTATAATTTTTTTATTGATAACAATAATCTTTAAGTTATCAATAAATTGTAATTGCATGTATAATACACAAACATGCAAACACACTAGAGTATACTTTTCTAGACATAAAAGGGTATATAAATTTTTTATTGATAAGTTATAAATAAATTGTAATTGCATGTATAATATTTTTCATGAAATAAATTATTATTTCAATCTTTTAAATTTATAATTAAAAATAACTAAAATAATATATGTTATTTCAATCTTTAAAATTTGTGATTTTTTAAAATAATTCAAAAAATAAATATAATGTTTATATTTTTAAGTTAGTGTTACTTTGTTTGTAAAATATTTAAAAATTAAGATAAATATAATGACAATTCAAAAACTTTTTAAATTAAATGAAAATACTAATCAATGATAAATACACATTTATACTAAAAATATAATTTACAAAAAAAGTTCTTCTCTCATATGTTTTTAAATGTTAAATCAATTATGATAAATATGATCTAAGCTTAAACTTTTTTTAAATCAAACAAAAAACTAATCAATGATAAATCAAAAATTTATACTAAAAATATATTTTACAAAAAAATGTTTCTCTCTTAAAACTAAATTTTATTTTACATTAAAATTTTTTAAATATATCCATGATATATATAAAAGTGGCTAATTAGGAAAAAAAATTTTGGATATAAAAGGGTATTATCTATATATATAAAAGTGACTGACTAGAAAAATTTTTCAAAACATAAAAAAGCAAAGAACTTTTAAATTGATGTTAATAGTTTTCAAGTTATAAATAAAACTTAAATGGATTTATAATATTTCTTTATAGAACTAATTAGTATTTCAATCATGGAAATTTGCGGTTATGTGAAATAACTGAAATAGTAGATATTATTTTAATCTTAAAAATTTTTGATTATTTAAAATAACTAAAATAATAGATAAAAATATTTATATGCTTAAATTAGTGATACTTCATTTTTAGATATTTAAAAAATATAGATAAACATATTTAAAATTTAAAATTTTTTTAAACTAAACAAAAAGTCTCATTAATGATTAATCACAAAGCTATATTGAAAGTATTGTCCATAAAAAAGTGGTTCTCTCATAAAGGTAAAATTTGTTATACATTAAATTTTTTTAATTATATATAGTATATATAAAAGTGGTTTATATATATATATATATATATATCTAAGTGGATAAGTGGGAAAAAAAATTTTGAGCATAAAAGGGTAAATTAATAATAATAATCTTTATGTTTTAAATAAATTTAATTGGATCTACAGTATTTCTTTATAAAACTAATTATTATTTAAATTGTGAAAGTTGTGTTTCTATGAAATAACTGGAATAATAGATATTATTTCAATATTTGAAATTTACGATTATTTAAAATAGTTAAAATAATAAATGAAATGTGTTTATATCTTTAAAATAGTGTTAATTTATTTTAAATATTTTAAAATTAAGATAAATACAACTAAGTTCAAAAAAAATTTTAAATTGAACAAAAAAATTAATCAATGATAAATCACAAATTTATACTAAAAATGTGATTTACACAAAAGTACTTCTCTAATAAAAGTAACATTTATTGCATATTAAATTTTTAAAATATATTTATAAATATAAATATTATTCTAATATATATAAATATTGTTGTAATATTATTTTGACTTTTTAATTGTTACAGTGTGTGTGTGTATAATTGATGATGAACAATGAAAATTAAATCTTTATTTCTTGATATTATTTTGTTTAATTTTTTCTTTTAATCTTGCATAACTCTTATTTACTCATTCTATTCCAAATTGGCTATCATTTTAGAGAAAATTTTTTGTTTGATAATAGTTGATGCTTTACAATTATTAATGAACATTAATTAATTTTTTCAACTATACCCTTTCTCTCTTTTATAATAATAATTTCTTTTTAGAGTGCACAATATTTTATAAAAATAATTAATTGAGGGTAATATAGTATTTTTTTTATATATAATAACACCTATTAAATGCATCTTTAATATATGTGCAAAAACCTTAAACGATATTTATTAAGGGAGGAAATACTTTTTAAGTTTAGTTTTTCATCAATTTATCTTAAAGTTGTTTTTCATTCACTTATTAATAAAAAATTATATTTATTAAAAAATTTATTATATATATATATATATATATATATATATATATATATATATATATATATATCATAGAAAATTTTTAATTAATTCTTAACTTTATATAATTTATTTTCTTTATTTATGTGAATGTAAAATTAAAAAAATAATTAATTTACGTATCTAATAATTATTTTAATCATGTGTAAGATACATGGGTAAAAGCTAATATTAAAAAAACTACTCGAGTTCATAATTTTTTAAGTACAAAGAAAATTGTGAATTAAATTATACTCAATCATGACCAATCATGTAATAAAAAAGAAATTATAGAAGAATTTCAGAATTAGTTTTTTTTTTTTAAATTTTGTCTCAAAATTTATTTGACATCAATTAAATATTTTAATTTTAGATTTCCTTATAATGGTACTCTCAAAACAAATTTAGATCACTTGGGTGTTGCTTCGGTGGCACATAAAATAAAAAGATTATATCTCAATTCCACTTATATAGTTTTTTTTAAAACAGTTTAGTAAAATTAATGAAACTGAGTTAGATTTTATTTTTTACAAAAATATAATTTTTATGTCATTTAAGTAAAATTTGATATCTAACATGGGTGTATTGGATTAAGAGGATCAAAAACTTTTATAGATCTTAAAAATTAGGATTTATTCAATAATGACTTTTAAAAACTTCTTAAAAGTCAATAAATATTTAATAAAACTTTTAAAGACTTAAAAAAAGTCTAAAAATCAAGGGACATTTGATAATGACTTTAACGATGTTGAAAAATATATAATAATTAAGGTGTATTCAATTACAACTTTTATAAAGTTTATATAAGTTAACTAGTATTCAAAAAGTCATTGACTTTTAAAAGTAATAGACTTTTATAGACATTAAATGATTTTTTAGTACAAAACATCTAACAAATTTTCTTTCACATTCTCTCAAGACTTTTATAAACTTTGAAAATAAAGTCTTTGAAAGTTATTCGTGACTTTATAAATTCTATAAAAATCATAAAAAAATCTATAAAACTCTTTAAAAATTAATTGAACCAAATATTTTGATAGAAAATAAATTTTTTTAATATATATTATTTAATTTTAATTATAGAAAGTATTTTTGATAAATACTTTATCATTTTCAAACTAATCATAAAAATTATTTATGATGACAACTAATTCTAGGAGCTGCATCTATAAGTTCAGGTTTAGACTATAGCTCTACAATCGTTTGGATGCTCTGCTATACAAGATCTTCCTTACCACTATAGGAGTAGTGCAAGATTGCTATTAGGACCCAACTCATGGTTCCATTCATAGTTTTATTCAGCTCTCCCAACTATTCGTAGCTCGATTTGTGTTGGCCATTCCCCAAGTAAAAATCTCTTCTAATTTGCATGAGATTGTCAGGGAAGAAAGAGAGTCATTGCGAGACTACCTGGCTAAGTTCAACAAGGTAGCCATGCAAATTAACAACCTTAAGCATGAAGTTGCAACAGATGTAATGATCAGGAATTGTAAGAATTGTAGGCTCTTTGATTCCTTCAATATCGATCCCCATAAGAATTTTTATGAGTTGATGGAACAAAGCAACAGGTTCATCCACTTGAATGACAACTTGTGGACCTACTCTCACGGTCCGTATTAAAAAGAAAGATGAGAAAGGATGAGGAGACAAATATAAGCGATATGAACTGAGCCAGGTAAGGAAGCCCATAGTCAGGCCTTAACAATTTAGGTAGGGGCTCAACTTGGTACTATATGCCACTCACAACAAGTATAAGTGAAGTCTTTCCCTAGATCAAAAAGTCAGAGACAGAATTCATTACCCTCGTTCGCTGAAGAGCTCATTCACTAGGAATAAGGACATATATTACAGTTTTCACAAGGATAATGGGCACAACACAAAAGAATACAGGAATTTGAAAAATGAAATTGAAATTCTAGTCCAACAAGGTAAGTTTAACTAGTTTTAAAAAATTAGTAGCTTCAGAAGAAGGCAAACACAATCCTTAACAATAAGAAGCACATAAAGATAAGAAGCCTAATAACAGATAATATGCAGGGATGATTGATGTCATAGCTAAAGGAGTTATAGGAGATGAAAGCTTCACTATAAGGAAAAGGCAAATTTACGAGGTGTACTCCATAGGCAATTAGGAGAATTTAGAATAGCCAATGTTCTGCCCTATCACTTTCTCCTTAATAGATGACGAGAAGTTGTGTACTCCTCATGTAGACATTATAGTTGTTCAGAGCCAAATCAAAGACTTTTTGGTTAAATAGATCCTCGTGGATAATGGCAGTTTAGTTAATATGATGACTGTAAAGGTATATAAAGTAATTGGGCATGATTTCAAAAAGTTGAGCCAATCCAAACTCTTATAATCTCTTAGGAGGAGCAAGGTTGACGTGATGGGCTCTATTGAGCTAAACACAAAATTGGGAGACACAAATGTTACAAAGAAATTCAAAGTTGTGTGGATAGTGGTAGATATCCCTTTTGCTTACAATGCTATCATTAGAAGCCCAATTTTATAGGATACTCCAGCCTGCACTTTCATAAGGTTCCTCATAATGAAGATCCTTACCGAACGGGTGATAACAATAGTCAAGGGAGATCAGAAGGTATTCGTAAAATCTACATTAACATATTGAGGGAAGCGAACCATGTTATATCCATCAAGCTACTAGATTTTTTTTTTTAACCTCCGGATGACACTCCCAAAACTATTAAGCCCATAATAGATCTAAAGCCTCAGCCTATTAGTGAAAGTCAAACTCTCTAAATTGAAACAGAGCTCACTGAGCCTATAAAAAAGGATATCAGCTTGGATTTACTAGAAACCCTAAACATAGTTGCATGGTTTTCATCAGATATCATTGGTATTGACCCTTCATTCATTGACCACAAGCTAAACTTAGACAGTTTGGTTAAATTGGTTAAGAAAAAGAGAAAGAATCATATGCCCAAACACTAAAAGGTAATTGTTAAAGAAGTGTATAAACTCCTCCATGCTGGTTTCATCTGAGAGATGCAATACTCCAATTGGCTAGCAAAAGTGGTGTTAGTGAAAAGTCGAACAAAAAGTGAAGAATGTATGTTGGCTTCACACATCTCAACAAAACTTACCCAAAGGATAGTTATCCTCTACCCAACATAGAAAAGTGTAGTTTTAGGGTTCGATGAGCAAATTTCTTAGCTTCATGATCTCACAGAGAGGAATAGAGGCTAGCTTGGAGAAGAGCTAAGCAATCTTTGACATAAAGCCATCCAAAATAATCAATGAAGTTTAGAAGCTTAATGGAAGAATCACAGACTGGGGGAGGTTCATCTCATTGTCAGCTTGGTGTTGCTTACCTTTTTATAAGACATTAAGAGATCTTAAAAATTTCACATGGAACAACAAATGCCAAAAGACCTTTGAAAAGCTAAAAGTGTTCCTTAGCATGCCTCCTTACTTAATTGTCCCCAGTAGGATAAGCCATTTTTTATGTAGCTAGTAGGTATTAAAGAAAACTGTGGCCTTAGTATTAGTCAAAGAAGAAAGAGGTGAGTAGTTGCCAATCTACTACATCAACAGGGCATTGAAAAGAGTGAAGCTGAATTAGCTAATGTTAGAATAGCTAGCCTGCACTCTAGTCAACTCGACAATAAAGATAAGACAGTATTTTTAGGCCCAGGACATCACTGTCCATACGGATCAACCTTTATACAATATATCATAAAAGGTTGAAATCTCAGGATGAATAGCTGAATGGATAGCTAAGCTCTGAGAATTTGATGTCAAGTTTGAGCTAAGATAGACAATGAAGGTTCAAGTCTTAGCAGATTGTGCCTAAGTTAACAAGGGCAAAAAATGTCCCTAATAAAAAATAATGAAAACTGTATATAAATGGCACCTTAAGCCCAAAAGGCACTAGAGCAGAGTTAATCTTAAGAGGCCTAAGCAAAATCATCATCAAATATATTTTTAGACTAAGATTTTAAGCCACCAACAATGTTCCAAAATGAAAAGCTTTGATTACTAGATTACAGTTGGCATAAGAATTCTGAGCTGAAAATCTCTCCATCTACAGTGACTCATGATTAGTGGTGCAACAAATCCTCGACCAATACACTATTAAAGATTCAGCATGCTCAGATATATCGAACACGCTAAACTTCTAGACAATATACAGTTGAAAGGAGGGAGTTAAAAATTAGAATAGATCTCTAAAGATGATAATGAGAAAATATATTCCTAGACTGCATTACCTGATGGAATTCTGATGAAAGAGCAAGAATAACCTAATATCATCATAACTAAGGAAGATAACTTGATGATTCCCTTCGTCAAATACCTAAAATATGGGCAACTTCCTACTGATCTAAAAAAACCTAGGCCATTATCAACAAGACTGGAGACTACTTTGAAGAGGATGAAGTTCTATATAAACGCTCTTATGGTCAGCTTTGGCTTAGATGTGTCTCAATTGAGGATGAAAATTATGTTTTCAGGAAAATACATGAAGGCATTTATGGAGCCATGAAACAACCTTTATCTAGGCTTGAAAGGTTGTGTTGTTTAGATATTTTTGGCTTACCATGTTCAAAGATGCTAAAGAGCTCATCCTGAAGCGTGACCTTACCACAAATATGCCACAATCCCTCAGCAACCAACACCCAATCAACAAACCCTACGCCCAACCTGGACATTCTCCCAATGGGACATTAACATCCTAAACCCTTTCTTGCAGGCACAGGCTAAAAGAAGTTTGTAATAGTGGCCACATATTACTTCTCTAAATGGCACAAGGCTAAAGCCTTTACTGTTATCACCTCGGTTGAAATACTAGATTTCTTTAAGAAGAATGTGATTTACCAGTTTGGTATCCCAAGGGTGCTAATACAAGCTAATGAAAAGTAGTTCAATAGTTATTAGTTCAAATCCTATTATGTTGACCTAGCCATTAATCTCAGATTCACCTCTATAACAACCCTCAAACAAATGAGATGATTGAGGTAACTAACAAAATCATCTTATAGGGGCTCAAGAAGAGGCTAGATAATGTAAGAGGAATTTGGGTAAATCAGCTCAACCTCATCCTATAGGCCTTTCGAACAACTCCACGATAGCAATAGGTCAAACACCTTTCTCTTTGGTATATGGTACAAAGGCAGTAATTCCTATGGAAATTGGAGAAGCTTCCCTCATATTGAGCTTTTCATCATAACTTAAAGCAAAATGATGTTGAGCTCCATCTCAATCTAGATCTCTTAATTGAGAAATTAGAAGAAGCTACTATATAAACTACTGCTTACTAACAAAGGGTAGCTCGATTTCATAATAGAAGGGTAAAACACCGAGCTCTTAAAGAAAGGGATTTGGTCCTTATAAGAGCTTACAAGCTTAGAGTTAACAGGTAAGACTTATATATAGAGTAGTTAAGGTAGTAGGACTTAACAACATACAAGCTTGAAATAATGAAGCATAAGCTTGTACCTTAAATATGGAACATGGAAGTGCTAAAGAAATATTTTGTCTAGCAGCCTTCACTGCCATTCGTTTATAAAATGGGTTAAACATGCCTTAATCTTATCAATCTTCTATTCGAATATTTAATAACAAAGAGGGGTTTTACCCTTATTTCTCTAAAAATTACAAGCTTAGTTTCTTTTTCTATAGATATCAGATAACCAAAAGCATGCATCAAGCTAACATATCTTGTACATCGTAAATGAATCTTTATTATTTTATAATGTAAAAGCATGTATCAAGCTAATATATCTTGCATATCACAAATAGATCTTTATCAATTTAAAATCATATACCAACCTAATATATCTCATACATCACAAAAGGGTTTTAACCCTAGTATAAGCTGCATTACATGGAAGTGTGTATCGAGCCCATAGGCCTCATACATCGTAAAGGATAGTGAATGCCTTGATCTAATATATGACATCAATAAGTGCTATGAAAATCCCTACTAAGCCTTATAAGGCACATCAATACAAGGTTATGCTCGATGGATTTCATATTGTTGAAAGTATTATTAAAAATCCCAAAATCTAAGCGTGTGATTACCTAGAAGCTCGACTACTTATATAAATTGACAAAGTTTAATTGTATGATTATTTTGCCTCTTTCCATTATTATTTTATTATTCCTTAGTTAGTATTGCAAACTATGATTATTTGCTAATATAAAAGAGGAGGAACAGAAGAAGTATAAACAAAATGAAATAAAATAGAAGAAGCATTTCCATTTACTTCAAAATTTTTTATAAGGTGTAAAGTGAGGCTAAGGGTTACAATGTATACTTACAAAACTACTCCCTAGCCTCACCTCTCTTATCCTATTCTTTTTTCTCTTCCTATTCATCTTCCTCTTTAGGGTGAGGTGGAGTTGCGTTGAGGACAATGTTGCTTACAAAATTAAAGTTTAGGCTCAGATGCGCCTTAGTAAGTTCATGCCAGATGGTAGAGTTAGAGCTTAGGTAGATTTGAGCCATTTCCTTATTGGCCTATAGCCAAGGCTCTTCCTCTTTTTTCTTCCAAGTCTCCACTTCTCCTAGGAGCTTGACATTTCTCTTAAACATACCCTTTAGCATGACCACCTGAGTCTGTAACTTGGTGGTCCTCACTTCAGCAACATCAAAAGCCTCCTTTATAGAGGTGGGCATGTTTGAAAAATGATCCACTTGCTTCAAAGTATTTTGATGATCCTTAGTGGAAGAGTAGATAACTAATCTCGAGTTATCATCAATTGAAGCTCGAACTTGGACACATTAGTAGTATGCTTCTTAAAAGCTTTTATACACTACCAAAGTGCTACCCCATCTGCTACTGCTTATGCAAAGTAATAATGACAAGGTTATAAAACATGCTTTTTATTTAATATTCAAGCTTAGTAGTTTACCTTTAAGTTGTACATGATTACCCAATTAGATAATTGCTTATCTATTAACTACTTAAACTGTTGTTCTTCCTTAGGAAGGATGTAGATCCTCCTTAATGTTTTGCTAATCATAAGGTTGGTTAGTGAGAAATCCTCAAACCTTCCCTTTAAGTACCCTTGAGGGGCAAGGCTCCTGCTTGGATTTCTCAAGAGCATGAATAACTCATCCTTTGAATCAAACTCCATCACCCTTACTTGAGCCCTTTTTACAGGAGGCACCTTAAAGGAGCTCAACTCTTTGGTTAGCTTGACAAAAAGAGGTAGCTTGTAAATGGGATCAGTAGCATCTTGAATAGGAGACTCAACCACAATGGGCTCTTCAACTACCCTTTTTTGAGAGGCAAGCCTCTTCCCTAAGTTTTTCTTCTTAACAGCTTGCTATGCCTTTGCTTGAGCCATTTCCTCTTGAATTTGCTTGAAGTCCATCTCTGCAAAATACAAAAATGTTAATACCATTAGTCAACATAACAATTGTTAATAAAAAGCTTTTCCTCGATGTCTCACCTATAAGATGGTGTTTATTTATCAGCCCGGTCATGTCAATAAGATTCTCACATAGATCTTATCCCACGACCACCTCCTTTCTAAAAACCTTGATATTCATGCTTTGCTCTTCCTTCCTCATCCATTTTGAAGAGAAAGAGATGTCCATGAAACAAGTGATTATAAAGTACTTCTACTTTCATCCCTTGATATAAGAGCAATAATTGCTAAAGAGTCTTATGCCTAAGCAAAAAGACATGTGGTAATGATCTTCACTAGATTTGAGAGCATATAAACATTTTTAAACATATTGTTAGTAGAAGGCAGACCCTTATCTTGGGCTAATAAATACATCCCCATAAGTATCCCTACAACGTCGGGGCTGAGCTTAGAAGTAGGACGTTATAGGTGGTAAACACTTGTTATAGAGGTAGAGGCATTGGCAGTCGAAGGCCAACCTCTATATCTTCCTCATATAACATTAATTGTTCAGGAGACAACTCAGAAAACACCTTCATCCTCAGCTTTGGGATGCTTAGAATAAACTCGCTCAAAATTCTATATTGTATGTGGATCTTGAGTAGATCCCACAAAGTCATCCTACTCAAAATATTTGTAATGTGAGGATTAGATTTTCGCACCTTAAGGGGTACTGGTTGAGCCACTACCTCTGCCAACTTAGCCTGTTCTACCTCTTCATCCTCATCTCATCCACTGGGGCTGACCTCACCTTCACCCCTCAGATCGTTCTCCATTTCATGTAACACTACATTCATTTCTTCTCCAACAATAGTTTCTTCTTCAACACCTACATCAACACCTAAATTTTTTGTAGCATAATTTTTACCATAGGTCTTAGACAATGTCAAATCCTCAATATATATAGAAGAAGAAGAAATGGTCTTACTTTGTGGATCCAATTTAAGAAGTTCAAAAATAGAAAGTCTAAAAAAAATTAAGAGAGAAACTTGTAGATCTAAAATCACAACTCACTTTCCATAAATCTGAAATGAAAGTCCATTAAAGCAATAGTCAAATTTTCTAGTTTTGGCCTTCAAGAATGAAAACAATGCCATTGTAAGTAGTACAAAATGCAAATAAATGCTTCGTCTCCTATTTATAACCCCAAATAAGAAGATGAAGTGTCGAAGCCAGTTGAATCATCACTTCATCAAATGGTGCATATTAAATCAATCAGTGTATGTTACCTGAGGCAACTTAATCACATGACACGGGGCACTATAATTGATGAAACGTTTCAAATTTCAATTTTGAAATTTAAAATTCCCTCCTAAATGATTATCAGTTTAGACTGGTTCAATAACTCAATTATGTGTCAACTTGGTTATTTTTTCTTGCCAATTTTGAGATGTAAACTGACTTGAATTAGGAGGGGAGACATGTGAGACTACCTAAGTAAGTATAGATTAGGCCCAACTACATATAAGACCTGATTTAGCCCCATGAACCACAAGGTAACATGATCTGCTTGACCTAAAATAAGACACAGAAGTCCACAAGTCAATATGGCTTAGTCTATATGAGGACACTCAAATTATAATCAGGAAGTAATGTTTCCTTATCAAGAAATTAATCTTCATCAGGAAATAACACTTCTAAATAAGAAAGAATCCAAATCCTACTTCAATAAGGAGACACACCATTCCAACCACTATATAGGAAACAACACTCCTAAATAAGAAAAAATCCAAATCCTACTCTAATAAGGAAGCAAGCCATTCCAACCACTATATAAAAAATTTCACCAAGTATTTCTTACATTTTACATTCACTCACTTTACACTCCTGCAAATTATTAACTTAAGGATTGGAGTGAACTTTTGGCAACTGACGAGACACCCCTCTCACCGTCATTGTCTTTTAGGAATAAAATCAGGAATAACCAAGCCACACCTGTTCTAGAAGACCTAATTGAATTAATCATTGTGGTAAGTTTCACGTCATATATTAACTTAACTCCTTAATTTTTAATTTGATTTATTTAATATTTAATTTTTATTATAAAAATAAAAATAAAGAAAGAGAAAATAGAGAGAAAAAAAATAAATTATCATCGATTAGTTTAATAAGCTGAAATGCCATGAACTCAAAGCAAAATAGAAATTTAAGTGTCTAACGCATCAAAATAAAGTGCCGCAAGGAAATTTAAGCATCAAATACATCGAAATAAAACGTCAAAGAACTTTGCTCATGGGTTAATTAATGTATTTGGCCTAACTATTGAGAACTTTCATAATTAAGCGGTTACTTTTTATAAATTTTTCTGATGATGTAATCTAAGCTAGCAACTATAATGAGACCAGGATGATGTGTCTTCTACATATAAAAACAGAGTATACAAAAAAATTTCAACTCTCAAGGTTTATCATGACCTAGCATATGATATGGATCAAAATTTATTCAAACAGAAGTTGATGTTGATGGAAAAATTATATAGGAAAAAAGGAATACATTGACCAATTTTGTAATTTATAGATTTTCTAAGTTGGTGATTGGGCATTTACGGAGTCTATTTTGATAGATTATAGGTCAATGATTCAAATTTGTTATCTTTGGCTATACCATCCAGCAATTTTAGGTCAAATTTTATTATTCAAACTTTTAAAATTGCAATTTTTTGGTTTAGAAAATTTTATGAAATTATTATCTTTTTATGAAAGTTTCTGTCATTTTGAAATTTTTTGTTAAATAATTTCAAAATAAGAAATTAACTAGATATTTCTTTTTTTTGAGAAAATTTAATTTGTATATTTTGGTCATTTTTTTTCTGTATTAGAATTGAATTTGATATTTTCTTCTTTCTAAAATTAGGATTTCAAATTCCTATAAATATGTAAATCTTTTATCTCGTTGACAAATTAATAAAACTTGTATTGAAAGAAGTTCTCTTATTTTCTTATAAATTTTTGATATTTTTTTGAGAATTGATAAAGTTTTTACGTTTACTCTTTTGATATTCATGTATAAATTAGTAGCACTGTAAAAAATTATCTTTTAATTTTTCTTGTACTCTTTCTCATAAAGTTTCTACTGAACCAATTTGTAAAAAAGGCAACAAAAGAATTTGCTTAATAATAATAATAATAATAATAATATCTCTAAATATCATATTATTATTAAACATTTAAAATTAGAAATTTAATCTTTTATATTTAGAGAGGTAATTTCACTATTGAATTACTATCAATGACATGTTAACTAACATTTTGTAATTATATGTACTAGATAATTTAAGTCTTGTTAATGACATTACTTATAAAAAGACATCTTAATTTGATGTCAATTCCAACCTTGCGCCCACATTTGCATAATGTTAGGTACAATGTTGCCGTCTGAACTCAATAATTTAGAATTTTAGAGGAAGTTGTTCCGACTTATATTTAGTATGTCTTTTCTTACAAGTTTATATATATATATATATATATATATATATATATATATATATATATATAATCAATCGATTTGGTCAATAAGAAATATATGATCAAAATTAAAAGATTACAATAGTTAAGGTTTTGAGAGATTAAATATGTGCCAACCTGCCCTCACCAAAAATCTGACCAAACCAAACGGTTGGGTGCATGGTTTAGAAAATAATAAACACTTGTGAGCGTGGTTTTGACAATAGGAAAGCCTAACAAAAACAGGTTTTGGCATATTAAATTTACATGCCAAAACCTGTTTTTGTTAGGCTTTCCTATTGTCAAAACCACGCTCACAAGTGTTTATTATTTTCTAAACCATGCACCTATAACGTTTGGTTTGGTCAGATTTTTGGTGAGGGAAGGTTGGCACATATTTAATCTCTCAAAACCTTAACTATTGTAATCTTTTAATTTTGATCATATATTTCTTATTGAGTAGGGATGAAGACGAATGTTTGTGTAAGACAAATCGCATGAAGAGTTAGAAATTAGTGTATAAAATTTTAGATTTATTCTTTATATTTTAAGACAATTCAAATACTTTGTACTCAATTTTTGGAGTAATATATTTTAATAGTAATTAAATTATAATTAAAATTCTATTTTAATTATTAAATATTGATTTCATTTAATTAAATAAATTAAATATATCATTATTTTAATTAACATAATTTTATCAAATTAAGAATCTTATAATTACATAAAATCTATGAATAAATAATAAAAATATAGTAATTCAATTTCAATATCATATAATTATGTAACAAATAGACAAATGTTAACGGTTATTTGGCAATTTGATGAGCTGAATCCCTAATTTGATTTGATTTGATTATATTAATTAAAATAACAATTATATTTAAGTGACCTAATTAAATAAAATCAATATTTAATAGTCACAATAAAATTGTAGTTATATTTGTTTCATTTGAGCAAGACATCTTTACACTTTTTTAATATGTAATTGAGTAATTATTGAGATAAATTATCCCAATTCTTGTCTTGTAGTAGGTATATGTATTAATTTCCTATCATGTAACTAGCTCAAAAGTTCAACGACCTTTTTGAAAAATTAGGCCTTTTTTGAGTTATTTCAATGTGCATTTCAAATTTTGGAAGCTTGAATTTCAAATTTATATAATTATTAAATAATTTTAAAATTATGATATTTAGAAACTAAAATTTGAATTGGTAATTTAAAAGAAATTAAAATTATGATAAGGGAATTTTGATTCCATACTCTATTAACAAATTTTTTACTAAAGAAATTCAATTTAAAATATTTATTAGTTAGATATTTTATTAGCAATTAAAATTTTAGATAAAATAAGAAGGTAAGTAGGATAATTACATCTTAGGAGTGGCCACCACTCATCCTTCACCTTGTTTATGTTAGTTAGGTGGCAACCACCCCCTTTTTTTTTAATTGCATCTTCATTCCATGTCTTATACTTATAGGTACCCTTTACCATCACCTCCTTCGGAACATTTCAAAGTCTCTAATTATGTTATTTCAATAATATATTCAGAATTATAACTATAATTCCACATTACTTCTATAAAATTCAAAATATCGTCTAATTCATTTTTAAATTCATAATTCAATCCATAAGAATTAAAATTCTAAATCATTAAACAAATTATAATCAAATCGAACTAAACTGAATAAAATAAAATAAAATCAAACCAAACTAAAAAAAATTAAAATTTAAAGATATAATTTGAATGAAACTGAATCAAATTAAACCAAATCATATTAAATCAAACCAAACAAAAAAATTAAATTTTTTAAAATATAAATCAAATTGAACCGAATTAATTTATAAATTGAAATGATTTAAATCAAATTGATTTGGTTTGGTTCAATTATAATTCAATTTAGTTTGAATCAGTTTTCAAAAAAATAATTTGAAGATATTTTTAATATAAATAGGAGTTCTTATATTTTTAAATATTTTAATACAAATATTATATTTTATTTATTTTTAATATAAATAATGAATTTTAAATAGAGTCGGATAATCTTAGTTTGATTTAGTTTATTTTGATTTAGTTTATTTTGATTTGATTTTATATACATTCGATCTAGCTCAATTGAAATTTTTTTACCTAAAAATTAAATCAAATCGAATTCACCAATTTTTTAAAAAGAAACTAAACCGAATTGAATTCATCAATTTTTTTTTAAAAGAAATCAAACCAAATCAAATCAAATTTATATCTAAACTAACTAAACAGAAAAAGATTCATTTATTATTTTTGTCTTGCAAGATATTGAGGTAATATTTTAATTAAAAAATATTAGATTAATTTTATATAAATCACTTTTCTAAATTGTAATCTTTTTAAAATTATTTTACTCTAGTTCTCATTAAAAACTAAAATTATTAATTTGAGTTGAATTATTTAAAGTTAAAATATTATTTTTACAAATTTTTATCTCTTCATATATTTTATACTTAAATTTTATTTTTATTCTTTATAGATTTTATTATTTTTATATGTCCAAAATTAAATTGAAGCTTACAATTCTAGATTTTTATAATTTAAAATATCAAAATTGTAATTATAATTTCAATTATGTAATTCTGCAATCTTAACACTAAAATTGAAATTTAAATTATAATTTCGGCTCAATTCTAATTCTATTACTTTACAATCTAAACACTACAATTATAATTTCAACTCAGGGATAGAATTAAAATTATAATTCTGAATTTTAATTCGAATTCTGACATTCAAACGAAAGCATTTTAGAGATTCCCAACGTTCGTTCTCTTCATCTCTTCTTTTTCATAGTACACAATTATTGTGCACGATTTCCTTAATTTATTTTTAACGGTCTTTTGTAGGAGTCGTAAAGTAAGCTAAATATGACAATCATTTCATCTAGTCAAAACAAATAAATTTCAGTGAAAGAAAGTATTGTTTCCATATCATCATCATCCATAAAATACAACTCAAAAAAATTCCGTAAATTTAACTATGTATATTGAAATCAGGGAGGATCTTAAGTGTGATCCAAGTAAGTACCTTTTTTCTTAAATTTTAATTTTTTGTATCCTCTACCGCTCTCTATTATTCAATGCATTTAGAGGGAGAATCATACCTTACAACAAAAATCACATTAATAACAAAAAATAAAGTCCTAAAAATTTACCTAAATGTCACTAAGTGATGCAAGACTATAACTTTTTATCAACAAGAGAGACTCTAAATCGAATAGTAAAAAACTATTTAGGATGAAAACACTAAAATGTTGCCATAGGCATATCCTTTTCCAATGTTTTATTCCGTACCTAACAAGTTGAAGAAAACATCCCTAATTACACTATTTCATCTCCCATAATTAAAGTCTAAATTTATATGAAATTACACAATGATAATATTTATCATCACCTATAATATAGCTTTTGCCAATAATATAAATTTGTCACCATGTCCTTCATTTAGAATGATTATATTCATAGCTCTATGAGTAATTACCAATATTGTTATTATTTTGGGACTTTTTTTGTACTTACTTTCATAATAGAACAAGTATTTTCCTTTTTGAAAAACTTTTAATTTATAGAATATATAGAATAAATACAACATGAAGATGTCAACAATAAAAAGTATAATTACTTAAAGATTGTTATATTTGCATGATAAAAAAAAAACAAGTATCAATACTCATCAAGTCTTGCCATAAACTTTGATCCTACTAGTATTTGTATCCAAAAAATAAGGATCTAAAATAACGACACTATAATAAGTTAGATTAATGATGATAATAAAAAGAAAAGATCATATCATTGATCTATAAATGATTTCATCCAAAAAGTTATCTTGAAGTGTCATTAATATCTTGGTGCCTGACCAAAAACTTGTCACATTTAAAAAAAGAAGTTAAGACCCAATCTAAATGAATGTGTAGTAATTTGAGAATTTCATTCTAGACCCCATTTGTTTCATAAAAAATATTTTTTAGGAAAATATTTTCTATATTTTCCTATGTTTGGGATGCCAAAGAAAGTAGGTCAAAGGAAAAGATTTTCTTGGTCAACAGGAAAATCTTTTGTTTTAAGGGCAAAGTGACTTCCTGTTCTAGAAATGGGAAGTCATTTTCCTAAAACTCTCCTTTAACACATCAAAAAAAAAAAAAAAAAAAAGAATGCTCCTTCGCAAATCACTACTCCAGACACTGTCTTCAACCTCATCACCATCAAGATCGTTACCTATAACATCCTCACTGTCATATATCATCGGCATCTTCCTTTGGATCTGAAAATTGTGCCTTATCTGTAAGGTTTTTTTTTCTTTAATTTAAAGAATTTCTTTATTTCTAATAATCTTGTTTGATTTTCATGTTATATTTATAATGTTTTTTTGGTTTTTTTTGTGAAATTTGTTTATGGGTAAATTATTGAATGTTGTGAGATTTTTATTAGAGCTAAATTTATGGGTTTGTAAGATTTCTTACTCTTGCTATTAACAGATCTTGATTTTGGATGATGATGCCCCTTGATTCATCTTTCTTAGTCATTTGATCCATTTATTTTGTTGTTTTTCCTTTTTATGGTTCCATTAATTTGAAGGGTTAACTTTTTTACCCAGACAGGTAGTTTAGTATTATAGTCCACTTAAGATTTTAAACAAGGTGAGACAAATTCCTTATAAGTTGGAACTTTCTGCTGGTTCTCAAACATATCATACCTTTCATGTCTCCGAATTAAAGATGCATATTCCTTCTTCCAAGTCTGTGCCTTATACTTTTCCATTTGCTGCCATCTATTCATCTGTGCCTTTGGCTATTTTAGATGGTTGATTAGTTAAAAAGCAAAAAAGAGAATCTACTTTTGTCTTTAATATACTAATTCAAAAGTTTTTTAGAAAAGTCACTTTTTCACTATATATATATATATATATATATATATATATATATATATATATATATATATATTACTACTTTATATCACTTTATTGTTTTCTTATAGATGGATAACAAATCGAAACGTATTGCATGTGTGGATGCTCCTGTCTCCATTATAGCTGCAAGTGCCGTTAATATTGAAAAACGTAAGAATAAATCTTACATACCAAGAGAACCCCATATAAATGCAGATGCAGAAAAAGAATATTATATCAATATTATATTATATCAAAGGAAAAGACATTGTGTCGAACAAATTCATATGATACCTTCTGTATTTAAAAGTCTTTGTGAGCTTCTCTCTAGCAATGATATTTTACAACCAACCTCAAATATGTTTATTAGAGAATAAGTGATCATGTTTCTACAAATTATAGGACACAGTGCAAAGTTTCGTGTTATTGTTGGATCCTTCTACAGGTCATTTGAAATTGTTAAACATTATTTTAGAATTGAATTAAAATCAATTCTAAAATTACACAAGCATCTTGTTAGAGATCCTGAAACTTGCACTCTTGAAATATTGAATAACCTAAGGTTATATCCTTATTTTAAGGTAATAATAACTAAAACTAATTTTGTATATTTTTACTTAGATATTAAATGATTTTTTTTCTTATTTTGTGTTTTAATAATTAAATTTGGATTGTGTAGGAGTAATAGATGAAACTCATGTACAAGCAAGTGATTCTGCTGAAGTTTAAGCAAAATTTCATGGTTGTAAGAATGGTACCACACAAAATGTCTAGGCTACCATTTCTTTTGATTTAACATTTACTTATATTTTAGCTGCTTGGGAAGGAAGTGCACATAATTTTCATGTCTTAAATGATGCGCTATCATGACCTTGAGGACTTAAAATTTTTAAAGGTATTACAAATAAAAGTTATAGAATTTAATATTGTATTTATATATATACATATACATATTCATATATATGCGTGAATACTAATATCGTAATGCATGTTATTTTAAATTTGTAGGAAAATATTATCTTGGTGCTGTTGGTTATGGTATTTGAAATGGAATAATATGTCCATATCGTGGTATTCGTTACCACTTGAAGGAATTTACTGACCATCCACCTAAAAATGAAAAGAAATTGTTTGCTTACGTCATTTTTCGTTGAGAACCATTATTGAGAGGGGATTTGGTATTCTAAAGAAACATTTTCATATTCAAAAACATAATGGTCCCATGCGACATTAGTGGATATAGTTTTAGCGAGTTGTATTCTTCATAACCATATAATGGGAGTTGACTTTTAGGATTTTATTATGCATCAAGTGACTGATGAGAGTATTCTGACTAATCCAAGATCCAACCTAAGTCAAAGAGAAGAGCAAGAAGAAAATAGAGATTGGACAACAAAACGAGATATGATAACATCTGCCATGTGAAATGACCATATGAATAATAATTAGAAAAGTATTATGCAATGTTTTCTATATATTAATTTCTTATCTTTTTGTTATTTTTTAGTGATTGTATTGTTTTTGAATTCACTAGAAGTTGGTTCTATTTACTATGTTTTTTTATATTCTTTATATTGATTGTTATTTTTGTGTTGAATTGGATTGGATGATTTAAATGGTATTTTTGTAATGTATTTTTTTGGGTTTTTTTTACATGTTTTATTTTTGAATTTATCATCTTTATTGATGTATATTGCAATGTTTTTAGAATGGCCAAAATGATGGAGGACAAAGGCAAAAGCTAAACAATTTAGGTGGTCCAAACCAATGTCTCATATGCAACTTATGATTTTGGCTGAATAAGTTTTGAAAGGAAATAAACCATCTTTAACATTCAAGTAAGAATCTTTTGTATGAGCTATGAAAGAAATTAATCAAAAATTTGGAGTTCATTGTCTTCTTAAGCATGCAAAAAATCATCTTAGGACAATGAAATAGGAATGGATAACTATAACAACCATTCGTGCCAAAAGTGGATTTGGATGGGATGATAATTTAGAACTGATTCTACTAAAAAGAGTGCGTATGATGAAGAAGTCATGGTAAGCTTTTTTAAATTTATTTTCACTCGGTGTTTGTTAATTATTATGCTTTTGTATATTTTCATATAGGCACATCCTAATCATAAAAAATATTTGAATAAAAAATTGAAATGTATGAGGAGATGGCATTGGTTATTGGAAAGGATATTGCAACTGGAAGTTTTGCCAAATCTTTTGCTGATTTGGATGTGCATATTCAAATAGACTTAACTCCTTTAGAAGATGAAGTTGGATTTGAAGAAGCAGGAAAGGGCAAAGACACATTCGCAACTAGCATTTCTTTAACTCGAAAAAAATCCCATAGAAAAAGAAGACCCAATTTTGATGCAGATGATGAGGTTTAGAAATTGGTCATATAAGTGAAAAAGGTTGCATTGGTCATTAAAAATATTAATAAGGAAAAACTTATTATTTCCGATCTCTATAAAGAAGTGATGAAAACTGAGGGTTTTGATGAGATTACTATTGCTATAGTTTTTGATTACTGAGTGCAAAATGAAATGCTTGCAAAAGCATTTATGCCAAAAATGCAAGCCATAGAAATATTTGGGTTCACAATTTTATCAAATAACAAGGGGAGGAAGTACATTTTGATATGCCCTTGGATGGAAGTTATAATATAGTTCTATGGTTGTCTATTTTGTCTACTATATGAATTTGTAGTTGCCACTTGTGGACATTTTAGTTCTTATATATGGACTGTATGTTACCGTGAACATGTATTTGCCAACTTGGTTCACTAATTTTAGACATATATATTGTAGTTTGATGAGTAATTTATGTCATCTATAAAATATTTGAATTAGTTATTTTTTATTGCTATTTGTAAATGATTGTTTATATATTTGTTTTGGTATTTGTTTTTATTTTTAACATCATTTTTTAATATTTTTTTGATTCATGTAAAATATAGTATGTATTTTTAATTTTTAGACTAATAATTGATTTTTATTAATATGCACCAAACACAAAAATATTTTCTAATTGATTTTCAATATCACAGTCAAACATCAAAAAATAAGTTATTTTCTTAGAAAATATTTTCTAGAAACAAGTAATTTTTTTGGAAACAGATGAAACAAATGAAGCCTTAGTGTAGATTATATCTTTTAGATTCATTTCTTTAATTATTTCTTCATCAAATATGCATGTTTTTTTTTTTATTTCATCTTGTTTTTTTCAAGTTGATGCCGTGAAATTTACTTTTTATATTTATTTAATTATTTGATTCTTTTTTGCAAAAATATAAGACCTAAGATCGGTGTCTAACACATTCTCATCTTGAGATTAATTCTTGAATCTATCAATTTGATCTCCACTTAGACTAATTAAAGCTTATCCTTTGAAAAAGTTTTTGGAGTAACATATTAGACAATGTTTTAATGTTTTCAAATGCTTTCAACTCAATTTTCCAAACACGTGTTTACTCCCTTTTTCTTAATAAATATACATATCCTAAAGTAACTCACTGGTGAATGGAGCTAAAGACAAGATCTAGTCCTCATTGTCTAGTAACTACGCTGGGTACAATTTTCAGAAAATAATAAGATAATTGAAAGTCTTATTTTGGCAAAAACCAAGAAAGTAAATAAAAGATCTATAAAGAATTTAATTATATATATATATATATATATATATATATATATATATATATATATATATATATATATATATATATAT
>CATIWR010529128.1:0-15844 GCA_949677035.1 Omphalea diandra | reverse complement strand
CGTCTGAGATAGATTTTTTTTTTCTTTGAAACACGTCTGAGATAGATATATAGTAGTAGGATCGAAAACTACATAATTTATAGCCCAATTCCAAACAGCCTTTTATAACAGACAACTATATATATATATATACAACAAAATTTGAGAATGATTTCCTAGACACATATGGGTTGTTAGTTTTTTTTTTTAATATATAATTTCACACACACATTAGGCTACCATCAATATATAAAAAGTAGAGAGAAATTAACTTGATCTAAAAATTTAATCTGAATTGATTCGAAAATAATCTCAATTAGTTCAACTCAAAATAAAAAATTTTAAATTAATTCAACTCAATTTGCAGGTCAAATTGAATTGGCTTGATTTTGACTCGATTGATGAATCAAGTTGATTAATTTGATTTAAATTATTTAAAATAATTATATTTTATTTCAAAATTAAAACAATTTTTTTTATTTTAAACAACTCAATTTGTTATGAGACCAGAAAATAACTGAATTTTTTTTATCCATTTTGATTCGATGATCCCACTAAATATATAATCAAAATCATCTAAAAAAATATATAAACTAATGTAACACCATTTCAACCTAATTCATTTGTCATCTCTACTAAAAATACACGACACACACTCTACGCTATAGAACATAAAAGTTCCATATAGTAACCAACTTGGTTGTGTATGCCATGTGAATTTTTTTTTTAATTCTAAAACTATAAAAAATTTCACTATAAAATTTATTGTTTAGGAATTGATTAAAATTGTTTTCTAAAATTTGAAAATCCTCAATAATTTGGGGGACTTTCTCTAACTTTCGTAGCCATGGCTATGAAATTACTAATTGTAGTGACAAAACTGACCAATGACCAAACTTTTTACCGTCCTCTCTTCTGTACTAAAAGCTAACGGCCCACAGTATTATGCAATTCCTTTTGCTTCAATGAATGTATTTGTTTGAAATTGAATTCAACATTTATCTGATCCATTTAAGCTTCCATTCTATTCTAAAAGTAGAACCACACCAATTCAGCACGTCTTCATTTCAGAAATTTCATAGCTCTCCACTCTCTTCTTCTCGGCCTTCAAATGACCTCTTCTCCCTTGTTTTTTCTGTTAACTACCCATGTTTGATTGATTGAGTTTGGTATTATCAGCATCGTGGGTTCGAAAGGCAGGACTGACCCACACGTCACACCATCAATCAAACAAAGGATTCTTGTAGTTGTAAGCTATCTCCAGGTAAGCATGATATGAGATAATTACTCAATTGGGTATTCACAAATTTTGCTTTTTGATGCTGTAAGCTACAGGTACTAAGAATTTGGCTAGTTTGCATAGTGCTTGTGATGTCAGGAAGTGTTAAAATGCAGCCCATAATTCAGGAACCCAAGTCCCTGAAATAATACTTGAAACTATATGAAAGCAACAATGAAGATCATAAGAGAGAGCAAATAATGTACTTCCACTCATACTTTGGTTTCCAATCGTGTGTAAATATTCTACGTTCTAGTCACATTGTCTGTATAACTACGGTCAAACGCAGTACTTGGGGATATAAAGATTATGAACTGGCAATAGAGATTAATTTTGTAATTAATGCAGATGATAATGAGCCACACAAGCAGTATTGAAACTGTAGCTTGGCTAGAGAATGAGACCACCAATTTCCTGGAAATGGTGGATGCCTTTTTGTTCATGGATAGGTCGTTTGGCATTAGCTGGAGAACCAATCTGTTTGTAGAGGGACTTGGGTTTGATCAAGCATTGAGTACATTTGTGATAAAGCATATTTGAATGGACGCCAAATCTAAAGATTCTATTAATACTCCAAAGTTGATTATGAATGAGTCTTTAATTTAATGTGATTGGAATTATTTTCAGGACCGATACATTACGAGTTCGAATCCTAATTTTTCTTAAAAAAAAATCTTCACGACGACCACGATAAAACTTTGAAAATGTATTCAAAAATCAGGATCATCTAAGATCTTCATGATGGGGATTTTTTTTCTAAATTTAAGTTGAAATTTGAGTGGAATTAGTAGGGATATTTGATGGGTTCAGGTTGCATGGCCAGCTGAACAAGCTTAGCTTGTTGGTTTTTGTGACTTGTATAAAAGCCAGTGGCTGTGGAAGCAGATGGAGGTCGGCCAACGAACTTGATGTCCTCAAAAGATCCTTTTCCCAGACCTTTCATGGCTATGTAAAGACGGGGAACAATATAATAGTAAGCACCCATGTTCATCGGCTCTTCTTGGCACCAAATTATCTCGGCATCTGAAATAATAAAAGATGGGTTGGAATGTCATATTACTTTTAAAATAACAGCATAATTGAACTGTAAAAAACTAGTAAATTAAGATCTCAGAACTAAATATTGTTATTTCCTTTCCGGAAATTCTTAACGTAAATTCGTTCTATAATGTGATTGTAGGCTAAATTAGTAAAATTGCACTGTATCAGAAATATTCATAACTAGCCATGACTTAAATATATGTTATATCAAAGTTATATTATTTTTAACATATAACTTGAAAATGTAGGCTGAATCTACTAAAAAATGTGATACATTTTGGATATGCATTTTTTAAGTTTTCTCCATCATAAATTCAAATCCGCTGAAATTTCAAGGTGCATAATAGAATTTAACTTGCCAAGATTAGTGTTTAGCATATAATCATAGCCAACCACAGCACCTGTCAGGTTAGCTCCACAATAAAAACCCATGTAATCTCCTATAGTTGAAAATTATGAAGCACAGGAATAGAAATGCGAAAACAGGGAAACGTTAAAACAAATACAGAAAAATAACATTTTCTAAAAATTTAGGGAAAGAAAAGTCGAAGAAATGTGGAATTAGAGAAATGCGAAAACGTGAGCCAACAGAGGTCCGTGATTCATAGGTTGAAAACATACTTGGATAACGCTTCAGTTCTCTTTGGATTAGGTCATATGGGAAGGGACAGAGCTGTTCCACCCTACAAATGGCAATGTCTTTCCCATTGATCCTGCTTCTCTCTTCATTAAGCTCATAATAAACCTGAAAATCATCATACACCAGCGTAAATGGGCATTCTTTCTCTATACATAGTATTATTGTTCTAATCATCAGGTAGCCATGAAGGCACAAATAAAAATACCCGTTGTTTGGAATCAGATATATGTTAACAGATTACACACCTTTCCTGAGCAAAGAGCCAGTCGCTGGATGCCCTTCTCAAGGTCAGAGTGATCATTCTGGTCCTTAACAAGTCTCTTAAATCTAGTGCCCTGTTTGTCAAAATTTGGGTGGCCTTGTACATCATCCAATTCAGACAGTTTTGATTTGCAGGACTTGTGGCGAAGCAGGTTCTTTGGGGACATCACTTCTAGCGGCTTACAGAAATCCCTGTGTATCTGAGGGAAGAAGTGCAAAGTATCAGAAGAAAGCTGATCGAATTCAAATGCTGAAGGGGACCATTCTCATTGATATCATAACCTCACTCATTTAACCTCACCTGACGCCTCAAGACATGGAAGTAGTTGGCAGGAGTAGTGACATTAACAACCTGCCAGTTGCATTCCTGGATTTGCTTTCTAAGTGTTGAATCCATCTCAGGCACAACATAGGGGTCGCTATCACTCATCTGCCATTAGATTTAGATTCAGAATTACAATGCAGATAGCCTGATGATTCAAGGGGAAAAGAAATTACTATATAATCTTGGACAAATGTGTAACTGCTAAAATAATTTCCACAAGGTTGTAGAAGCAGGAAAATCAATACAGAAGTATTTTGCAGATATAAAATGGAGTAACAGTACGGATTAATTGTTGATAAATTATTAACTTTTTAGCTTTCTTGACATTAATTATAATTGAGATATCCTATCTACGTTGAGCTTTAGCTATTATAGAGTAGAAATGTAACGCCACCATTCAAACTTATTAAAGATTATTTAACCATGCTTAATTGCAAACAAAAACAGAAGAAACGTTAGAAAATTTATTAACTGATCATACTACTTACTCCCTATAAATCAACCTTTTTTACCATTTAAACTCATCACAAATCCCTTCAAGCACCTTCTACAATTTTCTTGGCGAGAAGGAACATGGAAGGATTCGGCAACTTAAAAATCATGTTCGCACTGATCATAGCTAGTGGAATCATTCTAATGTCACCAAGGCTCACGAGTGCCATTGACTTTGGTGTACCCACTCCTTTGCAGGAACCAACTTTGAGGCCAGGTTTATTCAAGTTTCTAGATGAATGTGCAAAGCATGATACTTCAACATGTGGGAAGGAGATATTTGACAGTGTTTAAGAGTGGAACTGTTAGTGACGAATGTTGCCTTAAACTTATTTTCATAGGGAAATTTTGTCACAATGAATTTGTTAACTATATTGCTCATGGTCCTCTATTTCATACTGCGGTTAAATGAAATTTTGGCAAAAAAAAAAAAGAGAGTTTACGCAAGTTGCATTACAGTTGCAACTACACTTCCTCCGAATAGTTCCTGAGTAGACTAGTTGGACGTATTAATATATCAAGGATAACGTATTCATATATCAATAATGCATGACTCCAGTAGTGGGGATCTTTGCTTGAATAAATTACCAATAATCTGCACTTATATGTTCAAGAGAAGAGGAATTCTATTTCATGTGTTTCAATTGATATTTTACACTAATGTTATTGGTAGTACCTGAAGGAAACACTCCAATCTTGTGCTTGAATGTTCAGGACCCTGGCCATCATAGCCATGAGGAAGAAGCAAAACCAGCCCACTTTGGCGCAGCCACTTTGACTCCCCACTACTTAAAAACTGATCAAACATTACTTGAGCTCCATTTGAAAAATCACCAAATTGAGCTTCCCATATAACCAAAGCATTTGGATTTTCCATTGAATAACCCAACTCAAATCCAAGTACTCCAAACTCCGAAAGAGAGCTGCATATATGAGAACATATATTACTCACATTTAGAATCCTTATATTTGTATTATAAAATATATAAATTCCTGATAGAGACTAGAGAATGTATGAGCATTATGAAATATTTTCTTTTTTTGGTTAATTAACGACTCTAGTGCCACTTAACTAAAGCTCATTGGTGAAGTTACCAAATATTACCTGTTGCTTACAGTGAACATCTCTTCATTCTGATCTATCATAACATGGTCCAGAGGGCAATACCCCTGTCCTGACTCCTGGTCATGAACCATAGCATGCCGATGACTGAATGTACCTCTTTCAACATCCTGTCCACTGAGTTTTGCGTGGTTACCTTCAACTAGCAATGTTGAAAAAGCTAATGCTTCAGCAAATGCCCAGTCAATGCCCTCCCCTGTCTCAATCATTCGAGCTCTATCATCATATATCTTTTTCACTTGTTTGTGAGGCTTGATATCATCAGGAAGGACATTGATAGCTTTACCAACTTCATTCAACATATCTGGGCTCACCCTACATTGCATCAGAAATTTCAGCTCATCAGTCAAACAATTTAGATACGTAACAACATATAAAAACTGAGGTAATACAATAGCATACCCTGTGTTTTGGATGCATGAAACCTGTTCAGGAGACTTAAAACCAGACCAATGAGATGAAAGCCAGTCACTTCTTTTAGTAACATAATCTTTGCTGTTCGAGTATTCTTCATTAAGTATTATATTAACCTTCTTGTTGATCCTATCAATGTCTTCCTGTGTTACCTTCCCAGATTCTAATAGCTTATTTTGATATATTTCAAGAGAAGAGGGATGCTTCTGAATGACCTGTTACCAAACATTCCAATTCAGAAAAATAGCACTACAATTCTAAAATATAAGAAGCAACTGAAATATGCCTCTACATAGTAGGTAACCTGATACATTTTTGGCTGTGTGAAGAGAGGTTCATCAACCTCATTATGCCCAAATCGACGATAACATACTATATCAACCACAACATCAGAATGGAAAGTCTGACGCCACTCTGCGGCAAGCTCAAAAACATGAGCAACTGCCTCCATATCATCTCCATTCACATGAAAAATGGGGGCATTCAAGGCAATGGTGGCATCAGTGCAATATCGTGAAGATCTTCCTGACCTTGGATCCGTCGTGAAGGCTACTTGGTTGTTGACTACAATGTGTATGGTCCCTCCAGTAGTGTAGTTAGGAAGTGCACTAAGATGTAGAGTTTCATAAACTATGCCTTGCCCAGCAAAGCTACCATCTCCATGGATCAAAACAGCCATATTCCTAGTTCTGTCAACATCATTTGAATAAATATTGTTTTGCTCTTGTTTTTCCAAGCACAACAGGGTCTACAGCTTCCAAATGGCTTGGATTTGCGACGAGAGACAAATGAATTCTCCTTCCAGCTCTTGTTGGTCTATCATAAGAAGTTCCTAAATGATACTTAACATCACTAGTACCTGTATAAAGTCCAACCTCATCTAGAAACTTTGCATTCTTGTCGAATTCACTAAATATCTGAGCAAGAAATTTCCAGAAAACATCGCCTAAAACATTCAGCCTTCCTCTATGAGGCATTCCAACAACTATGTTCTCGACACCAAGATCAGATGCTCTATCAAACATTTCCTTCATTCCAGGGATCAGAGTCTCCCCACCTTCAAGACCAAACCTCTTTTCCGCTTTCATTTTATTCGCCAAGAAATTCTCAAATTGAGTACTCCATGTTAGCCTGTCAAGAAAACGCTCAAGCCTATCTTGATTGTACGTCATTGGCTCTGGGGTTTCAATCTTGTCTCTTAGCCAGTTGCATTTAGCACGATCAT
Source organism: Omphalea diandra (assembly GCA_949677035.1). Classification (NCBI taxonomy): domain Eukaryota; kingdom Viridiplantae; phylum Streptophyta; class Magnoliopsida; order Malpighiales; family Euphorbiaceae; genus Omphalea; species Omphalea diandra. The sequence continues at coordinate 9,065 of CATIWR010529128.1, read as the reverse complement.
CTCTGGGGTTTCAATCTTGTCTCTTAGCCAGTTGCATTTAGCACGATCATCAATGTGCATATACTCATATCCAATATGTCTGCAGTAGGCCTGTTCAAGTCTTGAAAGTATTGATCGAAGGGTCAGTACAGGCCGCTTATCTGACAAACCCAGACATTTTCCACACTCCTAGAAAAAATTCTCTATCAAGATCAGCTTCTGTAAAACCATGAAAAGCAGGATCCAATGCATAAGGAACTTCTCCTTCTTCCAAGTCTAACGGGTCTAACTTTGTTTCATATGAACATTGACCTGGTAGGCTCTAACCAGCAACAACAGACGCATACTCTCTTGTATTGTTTGCCCTGAAATGCCCGCAGCTGTTTCTGCAGCTTGACCCTGAGAACCCATCAAATTCCTGAAGAAATTGTCCCAGGACTCATCCACACTATTTGGGTCAGCTTGCCATGCCCTTTGAAGCTCTTCTAAGTACACACTGCTTGTGGAATCTAAAAAATTATCACTTAGCCAAGAATGAGGCACAGACTGAGTTTCAACAGTAGTTTGAGCCTTTTGTCGAAAGACTGTACTATGAAAACTTCGATTCTGTGATGGAATGCCAAGAACTCTTGTTGCATATGATCCATTCTGAGACACAGTTTTCCTTATGGCAATTCTTGCCACGCTATAACTAGCTCTAAACCATGCCATAGCCTAACAATAACAGGTATCAAGAATTGCATTCTAGTAAAGATAGTAGCTGCCAAGCTCCAGCCTCACTCGATCATAAGTGATGGTTTCTTCCCTGTGCCATTAATCAAATCCTGCATCACCACATCAGAGGCAAATATAACACAATCTCCAACAGTATGGCTTGAAATCCTTAAATGAAATCTTAATGTGATTCATTAACCTCCATGATTTATGATGTGATCAAAATGAAAAACTATGTTTGATATGGAAATGAACATGCGGAAATCAGATGCATAAAATGATCGTTACTTAGAGTTTGAATTCTCTACTTTAGTGAGCTTAATACAACCACAATTTGGTTTGATTCCAGAAAGTTGGAAATTTGTAACCAAAAAAAAAAGTTAGAAATTCAAGATTGATGTTTTCCCATTTAAGAAAAGAAACAAATTTAATAATGAAATAATTCTCCTTCATAGAGTCAGGTTCGGAAGTTAGCAATGTTCACAGGATCGTCCGGTCGTGGGACCACCCTCTACTCGGTAACCAGATTAGCAAATGGAACATGTGCTATTCACGTAAAATCTAGTTTCTTGCTGATATAGATTCTACACATGCATATACATACATAACAAACTCCTTGTTGATATATATATATATATATATATATATATACACAATAATAAAGGAAAAGACTGAGCATCACAGGGTGACATCTAAAGTGTCGTCATCCCTAAGATCTTTTAAAAAAAAAAAATACGGGAACTCTTTTTTTTATTCATTTATTTTCTATATCTGAATTGTTCATATTCTGTAATTATAAAAATAAAATAAATAATCAAACATGCTCTTAGGACGATGTTATTGTTCACATCAACGATAACTAACAGCATTCAATAACTAATAGTATAATACTTACATTCCATGCATATTCTCAATCGATTTTGATCCAAAGTCACGTAGCAAATTAAAGAGCGGTGAAGGAACTCTATGTGCAAGTGGTAACTGACTGGAGAGAGAAACAGAGAGAGAAAGAGAGAGAGAGAGAGAGATGAAAGAGTTCTTGATAGCTGGAAAGCAAGGCTAAAAATACGGGACATACGAATTTACTCTTTAACTGAATGTACAGTGCCACGCGTCACAAGCCATAATTCATTGTTAGGAAGGAGGGTAAAAATAGTAAACTTCATGAAATTTTACTGGATTCGATTAACGATCTTTATTTTTCTGCTTCCTAATCTGGATGACACTCTTAGGAATGGTACCATCAATCATTGTCTTCTTCATCTATTGTCAACTGAACAATCAACTGCTGCTTCAAGAATATGAATGTCACCCGCACTCCTCGCATGTATTTTCTGTCACAGGTAATGTCTCTTTCTTTAAAGTGTCAACATTTTCAAGGCATGTACAAAATCAAGCTAAACTTGCAATTCCAATGTAGCAGGGTCTAGGAACACAATCTCACCCCGATTTCCATAATTAATTAAGAGGGGAGCTAGAAGCAGCGAAGGCTTAAATCACATTATGCTTGTCGCTAGCCAAGCATTTAAAAGAAATACTTCCAGGTGCTTCATTTGCATTATAATAAAAATGACACTGCATATTGAAAAAGGAAACGCAGAGAAGTCTGTATACTCATTTCACAAGGACAAAAGCCATGCTTGATAAATCGAAGTATATTTTAAGGCGTGACTCAACTTGTACATACCAAGATACCTTGGCCAGAAGAAATGTATCGAAAACTCAGTGTAAACAAAATATTCAACCAATCTCCAGCGGGGGAGAGGGGAATTTATCTATGGATTTCCCATTATATTTAACAGATTCCAAGGGATTCAAAAGGGAAACTTTATCGGCTCTGCTTGCATTGCTTTTTGCACAAGCTCAGTCTGCTCCTTCACATGCACCTGGTAGAAACCAGTGGCTGTTGCAGCAGATGGAGCACGGCCAACATATTTGATGTCCTCCATAGATCCTCTTCCCAGTACTTTCATGGCAGTGCAAAGGCGGGGTGCAATGTAGTTATATCCACCCATGTTCATTGGCTCTTCCTGGCACCAAACAATCTCTGCATCTAAAATAACAAGAAACACAGTAAAAATATGGTGTCAAAGGTGCATCATCTTAATAGCGTCGACAAAAAATTTCAAGTGCGATTAACCCCAAGTAACCCCCACCCAAGGACAATCACAATTAACACACAGCTATAACGGTTACTAAGGTTAATATTTAACAAATAAGCCATCTTAACTAAATGGAAATTTAAATAGCAGAATCATAATTAACTAGTCATATTATTGCACAAAATCTATATGCCCATAAATATGGAAACACCTAATGCATCATAGCTTTTCTTAGACCACAAGTTTGGAAAACCTACTTGGATATCGCTTCAGCTCACGCTGGATGAGATCATATGGGAAAGGACACAACTGTTCCACCCTACAAATTGCAATGTCCTTTGCACCTTTCTTTTTGCGCTCTTCATCAAGCTCATAATAAACCTGCAAGCAAGCATTTACATGTTAAATATTTGCTTCTGTATCTTCACTACGAAACAAAAATTCAGAGTTAAAAATAAAAAATAAAAAATAACTAGCATAAACTGATAGAATATGTACCTTTCCAGAACAAAGAACCAGGCGTCTGATACCTTCTTCAAGATCAGAGTGGTCATTCTGATCTTTTATGAGCCGCTTAAACCTGGTTCCCTGTTTGTCAAAGCCAGGGTGGCCTTGGACATCATCAAACTCAGACAGATTTGATTTACAGTCCTTGTGACGAAGTAAGTTTTTAGGAGACATCACAATAAGCGGCTTACGGAAATCCCTGTGCAGCTGAGACAAGAAACTACAAAACATAAGAAACTGAAGACAATAATCTCAAGGTGGAGGCAGATTCCATGAAGCAATTAATTAATTAATTTCAGTCACCTGACGCCGTAACACATGGAAGTAATTAGCAGGGGTTGTAACATTTACAACCTGCCAGTTACATTCCTGAATTTGCTTTCGAAGAGTTGGCTCCATTTCAGGAATGACATAAGGATTGTCATCACTCATCTGCAACAAGATACATAAACACATTACCAGTACGTTGGAAATCTGATCAGTGCTGATGCAGATCATGGAATAAGTATATATATGGGCATTGCAACATGGACATGATAATTACTTATTTAACTATAGATGGATCAACTAAATATAACATAACATCATTTCTTAAAAAATATCTAGTTTAAAAAGTATGTAATTTTAAAAAAAAAAATATATATAATCTTCCATTTGAATAAAAGATTTAAACTACAACTTTCATAGTGTTGGAACTATAACTATTCCCAAGGATGAAGACTAATAAATTTTTAACCATAAAAAAAGAAAAAAAAAACACAATACTATATCTAAAATAAAACATTACTTTTACACCATGATATATAGTTTAAATTCTTTGTTGTCATACTATAATACAATAAAATATGAGGATTTTTTGAATTCTTTGCTTGCTTGGATCCGGCTCCTTCCTCATTGATTGATTTCTACTAAGAACTTTTCTTTTTAATGAATGTCGTAAGAACATTAACCTTGTTTTTTACTCATCTAAAGAAATTTTTTTTTTTTTATATTTAATCTTAATTATTTTTTTCAGTTCATTTTTGTGTGTGTGTGTGTACTATTTATTTAATCAATCACAACCTCAAGCCAGCATGAATTAAGAAAGGAATATTTCAAACTTAAACAGAAACAGTTATGAATTGAATAGAATGTCCTATTCTATTTTTATGTCACTAATATTATGTTGGCTTAATAATATTTTTAACTAATATTCTAATTCAAATGCAAAAGAAACAAACTTAAAAACATTTGAAGGCAAATTGTGCAAGCTCCAACTTTGTTTCAAGTCAAAGCAAGTTAGACTATAAAATTTTAAAAGAAAGACAAGAAAAGTGCTGCTCTATTTGAAATGGTTTTGGTAGCTCACAAAATAATAATAATAATGACGACAACAACAACAACAACAATAATAATAGTAATAGTAGCAGTAATAATAATAATAATAATAATGAAGAAGTCAATTTCACTTAAACCTTTTAATCTGAGTCTTATTTTGTGAGTAAAAAATAAATTTACTATTACTTAAAATACTATTTTAATCCTTTCAAACATGCCTTTTGCATCCATTCAAATGGAAGAATAACAGAATAAGATCCTACACCAGTCCATGACCAAAAAACAGAAATGGAAGAAAAGATTAGCATTGAATTTTGGGGTGTGTATTGATTAGCTCCTTGCTCCAAATACTAATCACACAAGCCATCACGAAAGACCATATTGCTAAACTCTTACAGGGCTGACTTATGCATGACAATGTGAGGTTAAAATGACATCATTTCAAATCATCCCAGACAACCTTTAATAAATTCCAATCCTGGACCACTCACAAATGCTTGAAATGAAGTACAGATATAATCTCAAGGTCTACTTGCAGATATTTTGCTTCCAAGAAAACCAGTAATCATACAGTTCAAGTGATTTTACGCAACAATGAATCAGGAAGGATGGTCACAATAAAATTGACATGTATTGGACAAAACCTTTGTCAGAGAATACCTGAAGGAACCGTTCCAATCGTGCACTTGAATGTTCTGGCCCCTGTCCATCATATCCATGAGGAAGAAGAACAACAAGCCCAGTTTGACGCAGCCACTTTGATTCACCACTGCTCAGGAACTGATCAAATATCACTTGGGCCCCATTAGCAAAGTCACCAAATTGAGCTTCCCACAATACCAATGAATTTGGACTTTCCATTGAGTAACCCAATTCGAATCCAAGAACAGCAAACTCTGAAAGAGAACTGTAGAAACAAATATGTAGATCCTGTCACTAACAAAAATTAACTATAGAGCACCAATTAATAACTTTAGCTGCTAAGAAACAAAATACTTTAAGAATGGTGATCATCACATGGTACAGCACAGTCTCAAAGGTCCTAAGAAACAAAATAACTTTAGCTGCTAAAAAAAAAAATAATAATAACAAAGGGTGCTGCCCGGTGTCTATTCTTATTGATCCTCAAGCTAAGTTCACCTATTTTGTTCCCAAACTCAATTGTGTTATGCAATGAAATTAAGAGATGTGGTATTATACCTGTTACTGACAGTGAACATCTCCTCATTTTGGTTCATAATAACATGGTCCAGAGGGCAATATTTCTCCCCCGTATCTTGATCATGAACTACGGAATGCCTGTGGCTAAATGTACCTCTTTCAACATCCTGACCACTCAATCTAACATGATTACCTTCCACAAGCAAGGTGGCAAAAGCAAGAGCTTCTGCAAGCGCCCAGTCAATTCCTTCCCCTGTTTCAATCATTTGTGCGCGTTGTTCATAAACCTTCCTCACAGCTCTATGAGGCTTAAAATTATCTGGAAAAGTTGTGATTGCTTTGCCAACGTTCTTCAAGATCTCAGGTTTCACCCTGCAAATAGTTTCAGTATAAAAATACTTAAAGAGTCAAAGGCAGTCTCAACATTCACAATTGGTAAACATGCTGGCGTACCCAGTGTTTCGGACACGTGAAAGCTGTTCAGGTGACTTAAACCCAGCCCAGTGAGATGAAAGCCAATCTCTTCTTTTAGGAACATAGTCTTTGCTGGCTAAGAATTCCTCATTCAGGATTGAATTGACCTTCTCTTGTATCTTCTTAATATCTTCTTCATCCACCTGCCCAGATTCTAAAAGTTTCTTTCGGTAAATCTCAAGAGATGAGGGGTGATTTCGAATTACCTGCTCACCACATCAAATAAGAAGCGTTACAAGTTTGCTGGAAGCATATGAAGGCAGCAGTTGAATAGATATTATTACAAGAAAATCAGGATATCCATCCATGACAGCATGCTAAAGAACATCAAATAATCACAGGAAGTTGTTTGTCGTACAACATTGTGATAAAACAGAATAAGAAAAACAATTATCACTCTTTGAGACAGGGAGGGAGAGGGGAAAAACAAAAGGAGGGAGGCAAAAGGAGCTTCAGTGACATGAATTAAAGGGCTTACCTTATACATTTTGGGCTGAGTGAAAGATGGCTCATCAATCTCATTATGCCCAAATCGTCGGTAACACACTAAATCAACCACAACATCCGAATGGAAAGTCTGGCGCCACTCAGCTGCAAGCTCACAGACATGAACAACTGCCTCCATATCATCTCCATTTACATGGAAAATAGGGGCATTCAAAGCCTTAGCCACATCAGTGCAATACTGTGAAGACCTGCCTGCCCTTGGATCAGTGGTGAAAGCAACTTGGTTATTCACCACAATGTGTATGGTCCCACCAGTAGTGTAGTTTGGTAGAGCACTAAGATGTAGTGTTTCGTAGACAACACCTTGTCCAGCAAAGCTACCATCACCATGAATCAAGACTCCCATATTTTTTGTTCTGTCATCATCACTGGAATAATATTGCTTAGCTCTAGTCTTTCCAACAACAACAGGATCTACAGCTTCCAAGTGACTAGGATTTGCAACCAAAGACAAATGAATTCTCTTTCCGCCTCTAGTTGGACGATCATAGGAAGTTCCCAAGTGATACTTGACATCACCAGTTCCTGTGTAGAGACCAACTTCATCTACAGGCTTTGTGCCACCACTAAACTCACTAAATATCTGTCGGAGGGGCTTCCGAACAACATTACCAAGAACATTTAATCTTCCTCTGTGAGGCATTCCAATAACAATGCTCTCAACCCCAAGATCTGCTGACCTATCAAACATCTCCTTCATGCCAGGAATCAGAGTCTCCCCACCTTCGAGTCCAAACCTCTTAGCTGTCGTCCACTTGGTGGCCAAGAAGTTTTCAAATTGTGTACTCCATATCAGTCTATCAAGAATAACTTCACGACGCTGGCAATTGTACTGCATTGGAGTTGGGGTTTCAATCTGGTCTCTCAACCAGTTACATTTGTCACGATCTGCAATATGCATATACTCATACCCAATGCTCCCGCAATAAGCCTGCTCAAGCCGGGTCAATATGGACCTAAGTGTCTGCACTGGACGATTTTCAGACAAAAACCCAGACATTCTCCATACTCCTAAAAAGAACTCTCTATCAAGATCAGCTTCAGAGAACCCATAAAGAGCAAGGTCCAAATCCTGTGGAATCTCCCTCTCTTCCAAGCCCAACGGATCCAACTTAGCTTTCATGTGACCATTAACCTGGTACGCTCTCACAAGCAGCAACAAACGCATACTCTCCTGAATAGTCTGGCCTGATATCCCAGGCGACGTAGCCGCCTGACCAACAAAATTCCTAAAAAAATTATCCCATGACTCATCCACACTATTCGGGTCAGCTTCCCACGCTCGTTGCAACTCCTCCAAGTAAACACTACTGGTCCCATCTAAGAAGCTATCAGTTAGCCTGGAGAGGGGCACAGGACGAGGAACAGGTGCGGATTGCGCATTGGACTTAAAGACAGTGGTATGAAAAACACGACTGCTCTGGGAAGGAACAACCCGCGTTCTAGTGGTGTATGATCCACTCTGACATAAAGTCCTCCTGACGGCAAGCCTAGCTACACTAGTTCCAGCTCTAAACCACGCCATAGATTAGATACCACTAATCCACACTCCTTAACACCGCTAATTCCTCGAATCAAATCTCAAGCATCAACATATGTATTATTGTCTCTGTTAATCAAAATTAAAATATTAAAAAAAATCACGGCAAATCGGAAATGAAATGTTCTCCGGTCATGACCTTAAATCTAGTAAAAACAAAAACAAGTTAGACGTGAATGCGATCAAGAGAGTTTGGATACTCACCGGTCAGAAGAAAGAACACCTAATCGAAGAGATGCAATGCGCTGTCGCGGCGGTGGCCTAAATCTAACGCTGGTGTGGTATGGTGGGTTTTATTCTTTCATTTCTTTTCCCAGATTCTCGAAGCTATGAATTTTCTTTTCCTTTTTTGTTTCCTTGACTTTTTTTAGGGATTTTTTTGAAAAGAATTAAGTCATTTAATTTATTTTTAATTAAACAAACATGTTCTATTTATTTTTAATATATTGAAAATTCTAAAAATAGAAGTTCTTTTTTGATATATAAAATTATGGTAATTTTGCTTGATTTTTAAACACTTGATATCTCTATGAGCTTTATTTTATTAACCTGAATAAAGTATAATTGGAAAAGATAATGGAAAAATTCACATAGAATCTCATTATATATATTATATATTTTTTATTTTTATTATGAATTTTTTTTATTTTAAAGATTTATTTTAACTAAAATAATGAATATACTAAAAAAGACAAGAAAAATAAAAATTATCTAAAATAAAAGTGAAATTAGATATTGCTGAATTTATTATTTTAAAAAAGGCA
>CATIWR010529125.1:0-13175 GCA_949677035.1 Omphalea diandra | reverse complement strand
GGAGTAGTTTCCAAGACATCCCTTTCAAGCATAGCAGCCAAGTCAGGATCAGGTCCTTCATATTGTCCCTTTTTGGATTTTCCATCTTCAGAATCTCCATTCTAACAATTTGATTTGCAAATCAGTTCACATGTGGGAATGTATGAGTGTGAGATAACTCGTAACAGAACAGTTTACATCACTCTTGTCACTCGGAACTTTTAAGTGAATACCAGGTTATTACAAGCAACAGACACATGAAAAGCATTCCAAAAAAAATTTGAAGACAACTAAAGCAACATAAACAGATTGACAAAACTCAGGCAGCTACTTCAAAATATTTTCAGGTATCTTCACACGCATCACCTGAATAAGATTCCATTCTATAGTGGCACAAAATTCCAATGCACAGAAAGAAAGAGAGCGAATATGAAGGTGCAACCAGCAACAGGTTACCAAAATAAGAAGATTAAGATATGGAACTCCAAGAATCAGAAAGAAAGATAAACTCCAAGTCCAGGTAACGATTAAGATACTGCAAACACTATGATTACAAATAGTTGAGCTTACAGCTGAATCGCCCTTGCCAGATTTTCCAGCACCAGTGCCTTTCTTTCCATTAGTTGATGCTCGGACACCAGAATTTACCCTGCTAGAACCACCAGCCTTTGGTGTGCGGCCAGTTGTAGTTGCCCCTGTTCGCGTGGAGCCACCACGAGCCCAATTCCCATCCTGAGTTGATTTCCTCATACCCACTTGACCAGGCCTACCAGGTCTCCTACTCGTCGTATCCCTACTTGGGGGCCTCCACACATCAGGATCATCCATAGGAGCAGCAGAGGAAGAAGTTGGATACTCATCTAACGGTTGGAAAACAAAGGATGATTTTGCATTAATAGGTGGTGAGGCAGCACGCTGATGCCGCCCAATAGGAGTTTCTTTAAACACCTTTCTCTCTGCATCTAATTGCTTCACAACCTCTTCCTCATCCGAGATGGCTTTCTTGAGATTCATCCATTTCGTGCTAATTAAAGGGTCTTCAAGGGTGTTTAGATGCCTAAAACAAGACAATAATTGCAAGCACTACTAAGCTGGCTTCAAGCAACAAGAAGGTAAATCAGGAACTTTTGCTCCAACTTATATTGCACTAAATGCACCATAACAGCATCTAATAACAGTGACTCAGACATGATCAATAGAAAAGGAAATCAGCATCGTAAAAATCTAGCCATTGCCAAGTATGGGCTTAAATACTGTCATTGGGTTGTCCTAATAAAATTAGCAAGGCAACAATAGCTATCAAGAAACACTAGGGCTACATTGATTTAAACAAAATATATTAACAAGGCAGTGAATGATAGATATCACAATGAAAGCAAAAGAACGAAAATATTTCCACCCATAATCAAATGGATAACAAGATCATGTTTGATATTTGTACTGCAAAAAAGCTATAATTGTTGCCTAAACTACACTATTTTTAAGTTTAGAGATAGTTTTAGCTATCCGTGAAAGTGATTTAGCCACCTAGCCAATCTAAGGAATGTTTGACATTGCTATCGCCAAAGGCAACTGTTGGGTAAAAAAAAAAAACAGAAGAACTTCTTTTTGCTAATTGATAATAGATTTTTCAATGCGAGTTTAAGAGCCAAAACTTGATCTAGGAAAGAGCTCAAATTTAAAACTTTTGTAAATAGTTCTTTGAATTAGCCTGAGAAGATAACTAAACCCCTTAATTGGTAAAAAATATCTTAAAACATTAAAAAAAAAGGTGTAATTCTAGCAAAAATAGCAATGCTAAACATTCTCTAAATAATGAAGAGAAACACTGACTAATAAAATTGGTGGAAAATCACACCTAACTAAAAATAAACATCCAAATAAACTTTATAAATCTGAATCACTACACTAAATAAAATAGAATAAATAAAAAAAAAGGTAATTACTTGTTGATCTGAGCAATGGCGCCATCAAAGAAGATGATGGAAGTGTCGTAGAGGCCTTCGAGAGCGTATTCTCGAGCTAATTTCAAGTGATCTTGTAAACCTGACAGTGAATTCCCCGCCATTTATACGCCTTCTCACTTCAAAATCTAGGGTTTCATTCGTTTGTCTCTGTAGAAAGACTGGAATGTTCTGCTTCTGTGCTGTTCGACGGCGACCTATAAACGAGCAAGGTACGGTGATGAGGAGGAAGTGAAATGACTGGACTGTCCTTCTGTTCCGTCCTCGAGCTTTGCTTTGTGGGTTTGGGCTCTTAATGGGTTTTGGAGATTTTGATTTATAATGGGAGAGAGAGAGTTTGTTGGCCGTTAGGAAGCTGTGGGGCCCAAAATTGGATAGCTGTTATTATTATTAGTATAAGATCCGAACCAAGGCCATGAATCTAACCTATGGTTTTGACCTTTTTGTTCTTTTCACTCTTTTACTTTTTAAATACGGTCACATGATATTTAAAATTACATTATTTTTTAAATCAATTTCAAAAATCAGTGAGTTTACAATGTAACTACATTTAGAAATGCAACATTGAAAGTTGTAGAAATTTTCTGTTATTGGACAAAAGAAAAATATTTTTTAAAGCTTAGAAGTTTAAATAGTTGTTTATATATAGAAAATTCGCAATAATAATATCCATGAACGATAATAAGAGCAAGAAATTTAATGTAGATTAAGAACTAATCAAAGTAATTAAATCTGTTTTTGAAAAAATTTCGATTTATGATCTGAAAAATTATATTTATTATATAACGTTGATATATATAAATCTCGAAGTATGAATTCAATTATTCATATCATAGTTTAATTATTTAATTTTTTTGAACACTGCTCATTAATTAAATTTTAATCTTAAGCTAATTAAAATTGATTATATATATATATACTCAATCTCTTTATTTTGCATAATTTTGAGCGACATGAATACTTCTTGCTAACTAATTATTCACTTGATGACAAATTAATCAAATTCAAAATCATCAAGTCCATGTAGTGAAAGAGGTAAATCTGATAAACTGCTATATATGCTTGGAAATAATGCATTTTCACTAAGCAAGTGCCAGTGATGCTGGTGAATTTCATGGATTTATCTCAATACAAATGATGAAAATCTTGAACTCAATCTTGGCTGGCTGTGGTGGTTAAAGCTCATGGGACCTTTTCCCAAACGTTATTGAAGTAGTATCTTTTTCAAAGTTTGAAATAAATTCATTATTATTTCCCCCATGTGGAAGGGGGAAGAGGCACTAACGCAAGTGGCATGTTACATGTAAATGTACATATCCTCGTATCTTTAAATGATTCAAGCTACTTATATTTTTCACTTGAAAAATAGAACTACAAGGAGTCCAAATCTACAACTACACCACGAATATGATGACTTCAACGATGAAGCACCATCTTATCCTATAATTAGCCTAAAGAGCTATAATTTAGGCAAAAGAAGAATTTGTGTTTTCCCGGAAAATTTTAAGAGCAAATTTAATTACTTGAGCTTTATTGTCCGGTACTATCAATATCAAAAACACGAAAAATAACAATTAATCGGAGTTGATTGGATCTGATATATAGACAATAAGCTGTTAATCAAAATTGAACACATATGAGCAACAATGTCAACCAATAAAAATCAAAGAAAATAAGAGGAGAAAAAAAAAAAAAGAGAAATCTGAAGATAACACTGTATTTTTGTGTAGGGTTCGAAACCTAGGCTAAACCCCAGCTCACAGGCCTATTAAAAACGAAGCCAGGAGGAAACAATTTGACTCTCCGAGTATCAATCGATGATTGGGCTTTTCTAATATCTATATAATAATTAATTCAGTTGAAAGGTTCATTTAAAAAATTAAAAATAAAGATAAATAATACTTAAAAATATTTTAAAAATTCAAAAATATAAGATAATAACATAATACAAAATAGTATAATTTTTAAATTTTCTAAAATAATATAATTTAAAATTGAATTTGTTTGATTCAATTTCAAATTTTGATCAATTTTTTTTAATTTTGATATTCATTATTCATTTTCGATTTAATCGATTTTTAGGCGAGCTAATTTTTTACCCATAATTGAATCATATCACTAACTAATTATATGTTTTATTATATTATGTTTGGAAAAGAGAAAAAGCTGGAGAAAAAAAAAAGTGGAAAATAAAATTTTTTCTTATTTGACAATATTGTGAAACAAAGAGGGGATGGTTTGGAAATAGTAAACTATTCTATAAGGCCCACAAATTTCACTCTCCCATTTTTGGGGGAAAATATGGAGAACAAGTGCACTTTGAATGTATTATTTAATTAAAATCATAAATACAGCCTTATACGTATATGTGTCTTTGATTATAATAATAAAAAAATAATATAACTCTAATAGTTTTTAATTCAATCCTACTATATCATATAATATATCTTTCATAGCATTTAAATATAAAAATTTTGGTGAAAATTTTAAATAATATATAAGATTTTAATATCCATAGATATGTAAAAAAATATATAAGCTAAAAAATATAAAATGTTTTTTTAAGAACTTGAGATATAATGAATCAAATATAAATGACAATAACAAAAATATATTAAATATTTAAAAATATGACATATGTCATATAATTATTGTTTATTATTACTTATGTATCAAAATATTAAAATTGTATATTTTTTATCAAAAAATTATTAATTTAATAATGTGTCAAATAAGAAACTTTTTTTTTTTTGTTTTGACTATATATATAAAATAGTCTGTCATTAGCAAAGTTCATATCGTAAAGGATATAATAGTAATTTTAAATTAAAAAATTTCATTTTCCTTTATTTTCTATTTTTTTCAAAGAAATAAAGTTTTTCTTACTTTTTTTTTTCTCTCAATTTCATATCTTCTGTACAAGATAGTAAATACTTTCTTCCAATTTCTTTTATTTCCTTTTTTTTTCTCTATTTTTTTTTCTTTCTCCACCTTGCTCTTTTATTTTCTTTCTTTTTTTTATCTTTCTTTTTTCACCCTACTTTTTTTTTCAAACAAAGTCTGAGCGTGACAAGTTGATCTAATCTAATTCTGAAAATACTTTTCATATGTAACTTTTAAGTCATTAATTATTTGCCTTATTATACAAACTTTTTTTAACACACCCGTTAAATTGAGTAGCATGCACCATTTTATTGAGGTTTAAAGAAAAATTTAAGAGTAAAATACTAAATATTCCTTGAATTTTACTATACTCTTACAAAAAGTTCATACGTATAAAAAAAAAATTATTTTACCCTTACTCTGTACAATAAATTTTCCATTCTTACCCGACCTTCGACCCCTTAATCTTTCCATGCTAGACGACCATTTAGTTTTTTGGAATATAAATAACAAGGTCAATCCAAATTTTGTCTTCATGGATGATTATTTAGGCCATCATGATTTGTTTTCTTGGAACAGATAACAAGGGGAATTCAAATAAACGGGTGGCAATAACATGGCGGCGATGATGGTGATGGCATGAGGCGACTAAGTTTAAGGTTTTTTTGTGGTTAGACAAATATATTTTCCTCAGCATATAATTGAAATTCAATGGGTTTTATATTATAAAATGAGATTTGACTTTATTATTATTTAGTAATAAAATTAGAGATTATAGATGAAATTTAACTAGATTTCTATTAATAATTTTAATGATCTATCAAAAAAAAAAAATTGTACAACGTGATTTGTTGAAAAACTTAAAAATTACATTTGAAAATTAAACGACTTTGAAGCAAAAATGCGAAAAATTCAGAGGCTTCCGATGAATTATTCCTATAATATACCACCGTTGTGCACGTATGAACATCATGCAACCTGAAATGCATATGAAGGAAATAACTTGACAATATACATGTAATGAACTTAACTTTTATTGGTGCTTCAGAAAAAACTAGAAGGCGAATGCCCTTACATTTACTAAACTATTCTACTTCCAGATAATTCACCAGGAAGAGAACTTTCCAATTATTCAAAAGCATCAATGTTCTTTCAACAAACTGGAGAATGGATTTCCCAGTTTTTTCCCACTGCGATATCAAAGGGCCTCACTCCACCAGTCCATGGTTCACAAGTTCTTCTAAACCTTTCTTCAGCCGCTCCGCCGCAGTTCTACAATCAGCCTCTACCAAGCCTCCGAAGGCAATCCTAAGATGCCCTGGGCATCCACAAGCACTACCTGGAATCACTGCGATTCCGTGCCGGTTAACAAGCCACTTAATGACTTTTTCATCATCAACATATTTTTCAGGAAGCTTTGCCCATAGGTATAACGCACCTTCTCCACCTTTCACAGCATCTTTGCCCAATGGGATGAGGGCCTCCTGAAGGATCTCTCTGTTCTTTACAAGATCTTTCACTTGCTCAGCAATCCACTTGGGTCCCATTTGCAAGGAATACAGTGCAAGGTGCTGTGAATATATTGCGGAACAGATTGGTATGTTGTCTTGCATTTTGAGCAGTTGGGTACCAAGTCCCTCCACTTCTGATGGATATGCTATCTGCATTGGTTCAGGGAATTATTAGAAGCATTCAATATTTTGCAATATAACATATATAAATGCGAAATCCATGACTTTCAAAAAAAAAAAAAAAAAGCTTTCAACCTGAATAACTTAATGTTTCCTTCTAAACAGAGCAAAATTTTTACATCTATTATATATATATATATATATATAAGATAGAGTTTTACGTACATATCCTACTCGCCATCCCATCATCCCATAGCATTTTGAGAAGGAAAAGATATTGATGATGTGGTCACCTTCCACGCAAGAATGTTTTAGACCATCATACATAAAGTACCTGCAAAGGAAGTTGTCAAGATTGATGTATTGACACCGGAAGCTCCCAATATGGTAACAATAAATACACATTGCTTACACAAAACCGAAACAGAATGCCAACAAACGGCTAGGACTTTTAAAGATAGCAGAATATCACCCCCGAAGCCACTGCATTTGGATGACAAAGTCATCCCCTTAGCCCTAATTCTTAATAGGTCTTTTTCATAAGGAGCGAAATTATTTTCATCCTCCATTTTTTAATTCACCCACTTCCAGGAAATTACAGCCAACTGTTCTCCGTGTGTATGCAGAGAACGCAATGTTCTACTTTTAATCAGGCATCACTCAAAATGCAAAATACATGCGCAACCATACATGCATGCAAATAAACATGGTTTACTAAGTGTGAACTTCATGATCACTCAGTCAGAGAACATCATGATAATTTTGAAACTTGAATAAAGAGTACACCCTGAGTGAACAGTCTTGTTTATATCATGACCCTTGCTCCTAATAATGCACCAATAAGTTGTATTGCGAATCAATTCTCTATCAGAAGCAATCTTGTTTTAAGGAAATATAATGGTCATAAAAATTCTCCTCTAATATTCATCATCAGGACATTATCCAAATGTCACAAAAATATTAATATTAATATGAAAATATCTGTTATATCAAATGCATTGATGGTATAGACAGAAGGCTTACTCATATGTATTATCCACAATAAGCCAGGTTCCAGCTTCTCTGCATAGATCAGAAATCCTCTGCTCAATAAAGAAAGGTCATACTCAGAAGATTTAGAAAGAGTCGAACAAATATGTATCCTTATGTGTAAGGCTTCTCAAAGTTTGTACGAGAGCGAATCACGACTTGCACACACAAACAAGGACACAAAAAGAAATTGCGGAAAGGAGAGAACACAGAGAAAGTGAGGAAAGGAAAGAAAAACCTTAAGAAGGGGCTCTGGAATGTATGTCCCTGATGGGTTACCAGGATTAACAACACTCACAACCTTTGGAACCGGTCTAGTTTCCAATAGTGTCTTCTCCAACCATTCTGAAATTCAAAGCAAGATTGAGAAATAGTTCAACCAAACACAGAATACTATACAAAGAAAATTATGTTCATACAACTTATTCATTGATCCCCAAAAAATTATGTTCATACAACTTATTCATGCATATCGATCCCCACTATACCTCATTCAAAGCATCAAGTAGTGTATGTACCTTTCCCACAGTCCAATGGTTGGCTTACAAAATAGGAGTAGCCCATCTACATTTAATATATCCCCATCCCCATCCAATGGTAGAACATAAGATCTCTGAGTTGAAATCCTAAATTTGGCACACTGAGTTGTCACTTCAGGGTTGTCTGACTGCACTAGGGTGCGCATTACTTCACAACACAATAAAAATAGATATCCAACAAAGAAATTTAACCAAGAATTGCCTAAAATTTAATAATTAATTAGGTCCACTTAAATTTCATTTTGTAAGTATGATAAACAGAGGGCGATAGGCAGAACCAAGTATCCTCAGCTTTCTTGAAGGTGGTTCATAAATCACCATAAATGAAAATATTTAAGAACACCTCTAAAACAGGGTTGCTTACATCCTTGAGAATGATTCTGTATCCAATAATTTCTACATCAACAGCTAAAATCCCATATGGCATGATGCCATTGGTTACTTTATTTATAGGACCAGTAATTGCATGCCACTTGAGAGTGTGACGTAATGATGTGGAACTAGCAGGAATCTCCAGATGAACTTACAACCATTAGAAAGATAACGGAGCAGGTATTACATGGAAGTACAGAAATTTTGGTGTTTAACTAATTTTCATGACTAGAAATCAAATCTTCTATACTTCAAATCCAAGAAGGGAAGTCCGTTAATTAGATGTTTTGAATCATAGATTTCAAGAGCAGAAATCAATTAGCCTTTTTTCAAGAAAAGAAGTAAGAGGGAAGGGGAAATGGGGAGATCGAGAGTGAAGGGCGAGAAATACTCTTCTTATCTGAGAAGGGACAAGACAATTAAATTACTTCAGTCCTTCATTTTCTTCATAAAAGAACTAATTATGAGAACAAATAACTAAATTTCATAATCTTCACAGGACAAAGGATTAGTGAGCACAAGGCATAATATTCTCCCTTACTTTCACTTCCTTCATTTTCATCTCCCCCTATTCTGTTGCTTCATTTTCATCTTTCCCAAACACATCTATTAAAAAAAAAAAAAAAAATCCACCAAACCCACCCCCAAAATAGTTGAATATGTGTAAATTACACAATCACAACAGAAGACTATAAAACCCAGATTGGATTCTGTACCGCAAGTGGCGAAGCGTATCTAACTTAAAATGACCAGGTGGACCCTTCCAATAATTGCTCTATATAACTACAAGAAAATATACAAATGCTACAGTATAAGAAGTTTATGAAGATTCACCTGCATCTGGATGCAGTGTCCTCGGGTTACTAGGACCCACTAAAATATTAGTGATGCCAGTCATCTGGAAAGACATGTATGCATTGAAATAATATGGAGCGAACAAAACTACAGAATCCCCAGTATCACATAATGTAAGAACAAGATTTGCAAATGCCTGCCATTGAGCAAAGTAAATCAAAATTTAAATGTTTTGAGAACATATAAGAACTGAAATATTTAGCAGTGAAATATAAACAACACTTGTTTTTCACAAGCCAATAAAAAAATATATAAAATTTATCAATTGCTGCTGAAGGGTTCCAAAAAAGCTAAGAGGACATAATTAATTTTTCATATCTTCCTCTTATTAGCCTAAACACTTTGATTTTGCTGTTAATTTTGTGAGAATGAACAGCATAAATTCTAGAAGAAAAAAACAAAGCTGATTCTTGGCACCTGGTTGGCACCAGTGGTCACGATAACGGAAGATCTCATCAAGTTATTTTCCTCTCGCAGCTGCAAGACACATAAAAAGGAGGGAAAAAAAGAGTTCAGCATAACATGCATGCAATTTTCCAGTTGCAGTGATATGGTCAAGCTAATGTTTTTCACACCAATAAAATAATTCCACATGGATTGAGGTTGGTGAAACATTTGCAGTGACCATAAAGTAGAAACAATCACCCCTGATAAGTACAACAGAAGCATAAATAATAAATGCAGCAGTGAACAAAATCAAATCATCTAAGCCAATGCTTTGGCTTATTAGACACCAATGACTACAAGCAGAACATCAATCATCAGTTGGAAGGGTATAACATTCTAGATCATACCTTCAATGTCAATGCCTTCCTAAGTTCAGGAATACCTTCATCAGCACCATAACGGCTAATAGCAGGATCATGTACGAGGTTCTTCACCTTGTCTCTTGCCTGTTTGGGTGGTTGCCAATAAACAACTCCCTATAGTAGTGCACATTTCAACCAAAGAATAAGAGCCAATCAGACAAAGAAATTTTTACTTTCCAAGCACACTAAGGGGGAAAAGAACAAGACCAAGTCAAGTCACCGTATTCCAATTCATGAACAGACATACATACAAACCAAAAAGCATATACCCTTAATGTATATTTATCACAACATATTTCTAACTAAAATATTTCTTAATCAATCTGACAAAAAAATTGACTAAATATTGATTAATTAGTCTCAGCTGAACAGAGAGAGAGAGAGAGATTAAATGGCCTTAAGTTTGATGTCATAAAGTATGTTGAGAATTTTAGGAAAGTGACCTACAGCCATTGCCCATGATTTTGCTTTAGTATTTCACGCAAGAGTTATGCATGTGGTTTTCATAAAAATGTCAAGATTTCGAGAGTTAAAAAAGGACTTTTCAAAGGTCCACTTTCTTGTGTTTTCTACTTACGCAGATCCAATGAAGAGAATGTAAGAGAACAAGTTTCCAAGCTTCTAAAAGCTTGCAGTTTTCAACATAAATTTCAGGAAACCATGTAACTATAACCTGAAACAAGTTTTATGCTTTATCTATATGCTTTCGACTGTTATCCCAAAAAAAGAAAAAAGGGATCAAATTCCTGTTCCAAAATCTGCACTAAACATGCCCTTATCCTCAAAGAACAATATGAACGATTTCCTTCCAATTCTCAGTACTCATAGTTACAATAATCAAGATACCAAAATATGCCACAATTTAACATTGGAAACTTAGTTTTCAACCACTCATATTTCTATATTTTTACATCATAGTACAAACCAAAATAAATGTAGCATGGAAAAAGTTGAATTAAAAAGAAAAAAGAACCTGGGCCAAAGACATGACATCTTTTGCTTCTCGGATCAATTCCTGTATCTGCAAAATAAAATACATCCCATATATTCACCATCAAAACCCACCCATTTACATACAAGCGCAACTCATGAGAACACTTCATTCATAATGTAACACCTCTTAGGTTTAATGTTTATGTAGTAATGTTTATATGCATAATCTCCCACTTCCACCCAAAAAAAAAAAACACTTGTTTCCCTGCCATACACACAATTAAACACTTCCCCAAGACAAAAGCATATATTATATGATATTAAAACATTTTTCCCAATACACTACACACATTCATATACAGCATATGAGTTTGTGTCCCGTGTGTGTGTCTCTGTGTGTGTCTGTGTGTCTGTGTGTCTGTGTATGTCAATATGCATTTGCCAATAAACAAATGATATCCAGAAACCAAGAATGGATGGCAAATCAATACCTTCACCATGACAGGCATCTCAGTCTGAACAGCCCTCCTGGAAAGCTTTGCGAAGGAACCCATCTCACTTTTCTCCTTCAAACACAGAAATTTTTCTCACAACTATCACAGATAAGCTCAACTTGTAACCCAATCCTCCTTGACCCACCTACCAAAAGGCCTTAAAGTTGAAAACTTTATGCATAAAGTGATGAGGAGAAAAAGAAATAGGATTTTGATTTCTAAGGTTACACAAGATGAGTTTGGCACATCTCAACAACCCCCCACCAAGGATGCTATCAATATTATGTACAAATCCCGTTAGGAATAAAAGTAATTGGGCAACGATGCACGCCTTATTTCTTCTTGTATACGAGAATGAAAAAGAGCCAAAAAAAAAAAAAATTAACGTAAGCAATTCTTGCGTGTGTGTAAATTCTTCTTCCTTTTGTTTTTTTTTCTTAACTTGAAATTTGTGTCCTTTACTTCGCTTTTTGTCCCTTTTCACTTCCAAAGTTAGACTGGAGAAACAAAAAAAAAAAAAAAAGTAACAATTAAAAATGGAAAGTAAAACCCAAATCAAAAATGATTTTGCTTTTCTAGGATCAACAAGGAGACAGCAATAATGAATCACAAAACAAACAAAGAGAAACCCTTTTTTCGTTTCACTGTAAAAATACTATCTTTACTATATATATAACTCAAAGATGATGTATGAAACAATTTACAGTTTTGTTTATTGGAATCAGAAAAAAAAAGTACAAAAAATTAAGCTGAGAATCTACTGGAATTGCGCTTAATTTTTCAATTAAGTAGAGAACTGATTCAAAAACAGAGTAGCAGAAACAGAGGATCTACAACTACAACGTGCCTGTGCAATCATTCAAATTCAACGTATACCCTTTACAAAATATTGAACTACGTAAATCTAAAAATCATAGGAATTGAGTTTACTAGAAGAGAAAATGGATTGGGTAGTAGAATTCCTAGGACTGAAGAGCTGTGGAGTGGAAGAAGGGGATAAGAATAGAAGGAAAAAT
Organism: Omphalea diandra; assembly: GCA_949677035.1. NCBI lineage: Eukaryota > Viridiplantae > Streptophyta > Magnoliopsida > Malpighiales > Euphorbiaceae > Omphalea > Omphalea diandra. The sequence goes on along the minus strand of CATIWR010529125.1, from coordinate 671 downwards.
GTTCGAGCGGAGGAGAAGTGGAAGACAGAGGCTTTTGTCATTTTGTGGCATTTGAGGAGAGAAAATAAAACGGCATCGCATTCCTCCTGCAATGGAAGCAGAGCACAACAAACAAAACGACATTGATACTGATTCAGTTCTGTGCCGCACAGAGAAAGACAAAAGGCGTCTATGAAATTGTATTCCTTTTGCGACAAACAGTTTGACTTCGAAATTTAGAGCTCGAAATAATTTAATAAAATTAAATTTTAATAATCGATACCTGAAACTTGAAAGAAATGAAAAGAAACAAAGATCTCAATAGATACGTATTATCGTAATAGTGGTAGTAGTGTGATGGACTATATTGTAGGCTCTATTTATATAGGCATATGCATTTACTAGCAAATAAGATGATGGCTTCTGAAAAAAAATTATATTACATTAGTAATAGTTTTGTCTCTATATTATAAAATATAAAACTAAGAAAAGGTAAAATTTTTCTAAAAATTTATTCGATAATAAAATTTTTTGATCTTTTTGTCCTAAAATTAAATTATAATATTTTTTTATATAGTTTATTTTATGTATAAATTATTAAAATGTGTCAATTAAAGTTAAATATTACCAACAAAAAGTAAAACAATTTTAAAAAATATTGAATGACATTGTAATTTTATTTTTACACAAAA
>CATIWR010529098.1:0-11731 GCA_949677035.1 Omphalea diandra | reverse complement strand
TTTAAGTCAAAATCTAATTTTGTATGCTACAAGCACTCATATAAATTCAAACAAGCAAACAATTGATTGCAATTATTTTAAAAATGTCGAATTTAGGATAATGTTAGAGATGACATCCAATTCGAGCTTTTAGGAAGCCCTATATATGTGTGTGTGTCTGTAGAGCTAGTGTTCTTTCTACATCTGTATATATAAATAAGCTTCTTTTTTTTTTTTCTTTTTTACATTTTTTATATTTTTGTTCCCCTTTTGATTTGAATTTAACAACATTGTCGCTGAAAATTTACCCTTAATTCACTACAATTGTATTTGAGTTTATTTCTTCATTCAAATCATATTAAAAAAGTGTGTTTACATTTATGCACATGATTATTAACATGTTTAATATTAATTTTCATGTAAGATTTTTTCTAATCCATAAGATTTTTATTATTTGAATATATTTTTATATTATATTTTGTGATAGTTATGGGTTAATTATTGATAGATTTAATTTTTGATTATCATGTAAGATCTTTTTAATTCATAAGATTCTTATTGTTTGAGTTATTTTGTTATATTTTTATGATGATTATTTATGAATTATTAATAGATTTAATTTTAATTATCATATAGAAATTTTCAAATCTATAAAATTCTTATTATTTAAATATATTCTTTAGTTGTATTTTTATAATTTGAATTTTATAATAAAAATAAAGAGTGTGAAGCTCAAATTAATGACCAATTTATTATAAAAACTAAGCAGACAATTTTAGTCTTAAAAAGACATAAGGGTATTTATTTTCCTTTTTGAAGACTCATTTTTCTTTATAGTTTTTAAAAGATACAATATGTGTTTGGTTCATATAACATTTTATTTCCAAAAATAGAGTTGATAGCTGATAGACTATCTAACAGTTTTAGCTAAAAAAAAAATATTTCTTGTTACTTTTCATTAAAAAGTTATACTTTTACAAATAAAAAGACAATTATATATTTGACTTGTTACATTAACTCTAATATAGTGTTATTTTAATATTATTTTTATTTAATAATAATAAAATTATTTATTTATTAATTATTTAAAATTGATTACATTAAGAATGTTTAATATCTTATTTAACAAAATTATTATTATATTCATTATTAACATTTAGTATATGTATTATAAAAAAGTTTAACTTGTAATTTTTTTTAAAAAATAATATGTTATCTATTTTTAAAAATCTAAAATATGAATTTTATTTATTTATGATTTAAATTTTATATTTATATTAGTAATTATTTTTATAAACAACAACTATTAACATAAATTTTACTAAATACTTAATATCAATTAGCAACCATAACGATCAATCAACAACCAACAATGAATAATAATAATAATCAGAGATAAAGGTGTAAAAAATTTCCATTTTTGCGGGGATCCAGCCAGTGAAACAAAAAATCTCCACCTTCCTTCTTATGGAACATAAATAGAAATTACATTTTTCGTCCAACGAGTTTTTACAATGACTCTCAAAGTGAATCCGCATATAGATGCATAAATTTTGTATATATTTTTAAAATTTGTATATTTATTAAATATATATTATTAATTACATGTGTATGTAATTATATATTTTGTATATATATTAGTCTATAGCATAAATATTTTATTTATATTTTAATACACTTATTTTTAAAAATGATTTAAAAATAGATGAAAAAATAAAAAATTTGCCTCAAAAAATGAGGGCGAGAGAAAAATTCCTGTGTCAGGATGGCTGGGTGAGAATCATGTATATATATATATATATATATCATTTCTAATAGTAACCGCAACCAACATTATCCCGGAAGTTTGGATTGGCTTTAACATCATAGGGTCTAGGTATGCAGACACCTTTTAAAAAAATTAATATATATATCATTTCTAATAGTAACGGCAACCAACATTATCCCAGAAGTTTGGATTTGCTTTAACATTATAGGCTCTAGGTATGCAGACACCTTTTAAAAAAATTGATGGAAGAAAAGAAAATCATAACGGCAAAAAATAAATGTTACAATACTAAATAAATCTCTAAATTTATATTAAAGTGATAATAAAAAATAAAATAAATTTTTTATCAAATTTATTTATAAATTTATATTATTTCACTAAAATTACCTTTAATTCTATATTATTTCATCATAAAAGTTATTTTTCATTAAAAGTATTTATAATTTTATATTATTCTGTCATAAAAATTTAAAATATCAATTGAAAAGAGAGTGTGTGTTATAAATATAATTTAAGAGAATCGAATTAAGATATATTTCGATAAAAATATAGTTTTTCCTAAATCCACAAATCTAAAAAATATAACTTCACTTTAACAATATAGTTTTGTTAATTTAAGAATGCGAAAAAACAATATTTTTGTAAAGTAATAATTGTATTTGTTCATTCATTTGCAATAGACATAGAGAGGAACGAGTAAAATATGAGTATAATTATGTGTAAAAGTACAGTTAAAATTTTTTATTTTTATAATTTATTAAATTATATTTTTAAAAATAATAAAAATTTAAAATATTTACCTTAAGAAAAAATTTCACGGTAGCGAAAAGTCTCTATGGAAGTAGGGATAAAAGAGAAATTCTCCTATTAGGAGGGTGAGATAGAGAATAAAAGATAGTTTTTACTTTACCTACTTGTCATTTCTAAGTCAATGTTTTTCTAAACCAATATTTTGAATATTTATGATGAAATAATATAATATTAAGAGTAATTTTAAAGGAAAAAAACTTTTATGACTAAATAATACAATATCATAGATAATTTTAACAAAATAATACAAATTTAGGGATAAATTTGATGAAAAAGTTTATTTTATTTTTTATTATTATTTGAGATAAATTCAGAGATAGATTTATTACTTTAGCATGCAAAAAATCATAGTGGCCATAATCTATTTTAGGGAATATATATATATATATATATATATTCACATTTGACATATTTTAAAAAAATAAATCAATAAAAATAATTTTTATTAAAATAATTATTTTTAAAAAATATTTTTTTGTCAAAAGAGAAATGCATATTTTAGATTTTAATAAATTTATTTAAATAAAAATAAATCACACAATTATATATTTATCAATATATTTTTATTTTTATTATTTATTTATTTATTACTATAGACACTTATCATAGTCATTGATAGGTGCCTGCAATTGAAGATTTTCACTTAATTTTTTTGTTTTTTAACATATTTTTCATATTAAAAATAAATAATGTGAATATAATTTTTCATAATTTAAATTGTATTATAATATTATAAAAAATTATATTTTGAGTTATTAAATATAAAAAATATTTTACTTAGAAAAATATGTTATTTAAAACTATATTCTTTAAAAATTATGTTCTATAGATAAAATATTTGTTATGAAATAAACTAGAGCCTAGATATTATCATAGTCCATATTATTTATAATTGGATAACAATGTTAATGTCTTATTTTTTTTTATCAACTAATATTTTATTTCTGAATATAAGTAATTGATTGCAGAATCTGTTAAATGATTTTTTTTTAATTTTTCATGGTGGAATGGAAATATTTGACATTGAGATTTTATAATGCGACAATATAAATGTTTAATTTAATAAATTTAATAATGTACATTAAGATCACAACTATACATATAAAAATTTATATGAAAACAAATTTCAAATCACCAAAGAATTTTTGGGTTTATCAAATTAAAGAATTAGTGGGCTAACTTTCATTCAAATAAATTACTAAAAATTATGGCTAGCTGAGTGCCATATTGACCATATCTTATTGGCTAGCTGTGTGCTTAAATTCTTCCTCATTGATTTCCCCCTCGACGTTTATCGCCATGGACGGTGCTCTCTAGAAAAGAACATGATGGAAGTAGACTCTTATCATTATCAATCGTTCTTGGAGGGGGCAACTTGATTGGTAATGGTAAGTAGTGGATTCAAGAAGGAGAGAGTGACATGATATAGTTATAATTAAAGAATTAGAACTCTAGCATTGACATATAAATGTTGAATCATTCAATCCAAAAAAATTATTTATATATATTTTTATTTCACTGATGATATTTTGTAATATTTCATAATTTTATATCTAAATATATTATATAAATCTCTTTCAATTAGATAATTTGTCATTCAATTATAATAAACTCAGTCCATAAAATAATTTCTTTTAATCACAAAGGGAGGCGCAGCCATGCAACTGATAATTTGATATTGATGGGGGACGAAAAATTGTTGTTTCTAGGAAATCATTTTCCATGACTGTGAAATCCTAATGTCATTTATGTTTTTGTTTAGATTTTAGACTTTCAAAGATTTAAATTTTTAACAAAATATTTTTCTGAAAAACATTTTTTTTTTGCATTTTTATATTTGATATTTTAAAGAAACGAGTTAATGAAAAATGATTTCCTTATCATAAGAAAAAGTAAAAAATTTTTTAAAAAATTGAATTTTGAGAAAAAAAGTTTTGAAACTTCGATAAATTTATTAAAATGAGAAATATATAATGACTAACAAATACTAATTATAGTAGCTTCCAAAATTTTTAATTTTATGTTTTATATTTAATAATACATAATATAAAAAATAAAATATTTATAGCCTAAACTTTATTATAATTTTATAAATATATGGAATTTTATATATTTTAAAATAAAAAATAATTTTCATTATTTTTAAAAATTTTAATCAAATGATAAAAATAAAAATTTTAAAAAATAGTTGGCATAAACAAATATTTCATGAAAAAAGAGCCGTAAATGCTTTTCTTGTTCTAAAAAAAAAATTACATTTCATTTTTTAGAAATTATAGTAGAATATTAAAAGCTTACCATATTTTATTATAGAATTTATTTTTTATCATGCAAAATTATTAATTTTAGATAAAGTTTAAAAACATTTTATTACATAATAAAAACAACTGCAACCTCTAAAAATGAGACTGCTCCATAGAACTCATTCAAGATATCTATAACACAAAAAAAAAAAAAAAATCCTTAAAGGGGGCACAATGTACATGTGAATTTCATTATTTGAATTTTCAATGGAATTTATGAATTAATTAATTATTTCATTTTATTTTATAACATGAGTAACTAACTCAAATCATTAATATTCTTTAATATGAGATTATCATTTTGGTGATTCTAAAAGAAAAAGAAGATTACCATTTTGGTGCAAGTTTATGATATTTATTATTGAAAAGTGATTTTAAATAGAAATTTATTTATAAGAGCTTATATGTATAGCTTAACGTGTATTTAGCTCTTTTTTTAAGAATAATATAAATTTTTTTATTTAATGTTTATTTGTTATATTTTATTAGATCAATTTATATATATTTTTTATTTTTAAAAATTTTTAAAATAGCTTAATATGTTTTTAATAATGATAGTAATTATATTAAACTGTTTTTCTACTCTAATTTTTAATATAAAATTTCTTATTATTTATTTGCTTTTATAATATTTTTATTTATTTTAAGACTTATTCAATTAAATTTTATATTTTACGGAAACTATATCCATTCTTATTATTTATTTATTGCAATAATACATTCGAAAGGCAGGTAGAAGTCACCAATTAGTCAAGAGTCAACACTCAACAGGGAAGCACGCCAGAAATAGAGAGACAAAAAGGTGAAAAGTAAAAAGAAAAAAAAAAGAATCTGAAACGACGTAGTTTAATGCAATGCGTAGCCCCTCACTTATGCACAGTGTCCAGCTAAGCCTGCGTAGGCGACATCATTATCAATTTTTTATTTATTAACCATTGGCCTCTTGTGGTTATGTGGGGCCGCCCCCACCTTCCGACTCTCATATACCGCCACCGATTTCCTAAATGGCCAACACGTGTCTTCATCTGGATCAAGAACCTCCCTGCGTTATAGTACATTCACTGTAAAAAAAAAAAAAAAAAATCCACCCTGCACTAGATTTACTGATTTACTCTGCAAAAACGCCTGACATCTTTCTTAGTCCCTTAATTTGAGGTCCTTAAAGTAACCATTCCTCTTTATTTATTTCAGTACATTTAAAACAAATTAAATTTAAATTATTAAGACTTACTTGGTATTAATTTTTATTTAAAAATATTTTAATATTTTATTATTAAAAATATTTATAAAAATATTTTTAATATTTGTTCTTCTTAAAATTTAAAATTAATAATAAATAATAAAAAACGTAATGATACCATACCCTCCTAAATATATAATTTCTTAACACTATAAAACACACATTCAATTTCTATTATTAATTTAAGAGTATATCTAAAAAACAAAAATTTTTTTGCTAAAGATGAGTAAATAAATTAAATTATTTATCTTATTCTTAAAAGATGGTATTTGAGTTAAATTAAAAATTTAAAAAAATAGAGAAAAAATAATAAATAATTAAAAATTTTAAAATAATAAATAATTAAAGATTTTGGCTTACTTTCTGCAAAAATTCACAGATAGTCTGTCGAGAAGAGTAGACCCTTTAGACTTTTTTTTTCCCCTCTCTCTCTCTCTTAGTACAAACCCTCCTTTATTGATTGTGCTGTGTTTCTCCTTTTTCTTCTACAACAGCAACAACATCTAAAACCCTTTTATTTTCATTTCCTTCATTCTTTTGTTTGTTCAAGAAAAATTAAAAAAATAAAAAAATCTGGGAAAAAAGATAGCATGTCAGGTTTGTATAATCCCAACTTCTCACCTGCAAGAGCTGCTTCTCCTCAGATTAGAAGCACTCCAGATGTTGACAGGTATGCTCCGCTTTAACCCCATAAACCTTTTCAACTTAGACAGGGAAAGGATAAAGATTGTATCTTTATTGTAATGGTATTGAAAATTTTGGTTCTTTTGTACTGAATTGTGTTGTGTTGATCTGTTTTTTATTGTTTTTGTTTCTAGTCAGTACTTATCGGAGTTGTTAGCTGAGCATCAAAAGCTTGGACCTTTCATACAGGTTCTCCCCATATGTAGCCGACTATTAAATCAAGGTTCACGTCTTAGTCTTTGATTGTTTTGGATCTAGGTTTTTCTGGGTTTTCTTGGATTCATTTTCTTTTTGTGCCTCTTATTTTTACGTTTTTGAATGTGATTTTGTGTATGTGATTAGGTAGATGGTTTGTTTTTTAGTGGTTTGAGTGGTACTAACTGGATACTGTTAATTCACTTTGATTGCTTTCTTAGGAGCACATTGGATATTAACATATGCAGTTTCTTCGGGGTGCTGACAGGATAATTAAGTTCTTTGCATTGTGTTAAGATAGTTTCTGAACACTCCAATGGGTTCTCTTCAAATAGCACACAACAATTAGTGGTATAAATGAACCGAAATATTTCGCAAACTACTCGAGATCAACTTGAGAAATACTTGAAATTGATTCGAGATTAATTGAGCCGAGCTTGAGCTTGAGCTATTTGAGTAATCGAGTGAGCCGATTTCGAGCTTCAAAATATTTGACTCAAGAGGTTCGCGAGCCTAAGCGAGTTTAGGCATATTTATAATATTATCAATTGAGCTTAATCGATTCATGCCTAATCGAGTTTATTAGTTTAAATTTCAATTTATAGAATTCACAAAAAAAAAATTTATATAAATAAATGAACCTAATCGAGTCGAGTTCGAGCCTTTGAGTACTTCACTGAGTTCGAGCTCGAACTTAAAAATTGATGCTTGATCGTGCTTGAGCTTGAGCTTCGAGTTTTTAAGTTGAGTTCAAGCTCAAGCCTGACAGGGTTCGGCTCGATTTGGCTTGATTACACCTCTAACAACAATCTTTCTGATTTTTTAGTGTATTTATTACAAAGCATTGTAGTGCAAATTTGTAAACTATTGGATGCCTGTAAATGGCTTAATTAGAGTTGCAAAATTTCTGGGTACTTGGCTATGTAAAATTGGTATTTTTAAGGATTATTCCAGAGTATGGGACAGAACTAGGTAAACAATCATATAATGCTTGGTTTAAACTAAATTTAGCTTGTTGCTTTGCATGACTAATGCAATACTATTGTGATAAATATACAGAAATTAATAAATTAAGATACTAAATTTTGACGTAGTATACCATTTTGGATTAACTTCAATGGCAGAAAAGTTGGTGACAAGAGAGCTATGGTAGATTTGAAGTAGCTTCATGATTAGTTTTTCAATTATCAGGGTGAATCTGTGTTGTGTAACTTAAGTGTTCCTAGTTTCAACTAGAAGATAGTTGTAAATTGGACAAGTCTATGGTTAGTTTCAAGGGAAAATGGATGGCTCATGCAAAAAACATATTTGCAATTGTCTTCAATAGGCCCCTCTACTAACCATATACCTGAAATATTTTAGTTTTCCACGAATTGAATTTTCTGGGGCAGTAGTGCGTTTGAGGTGTTATGCTACCATATGTTATGGAAAGAAAAAGACTGGTAACTCCACCCCAGATTAGATATGAATAGTATTATATAATTTCATCACTTGTTGCCCCCCACCCATTTCTCTGTGTTTCGTTTATTATTCAGCCTCGTTGCAGGGCTGCAATTCTTCTTTTTTAGTGCTGTTTTTTTTTCCCAGTCATGATCCAACATCTGTTTCTCAAGTAAGATATTTTTTTCTTTTTTGCATGTAGAAATTTTTCGGGTTTCAGGAATGATGTCCAACCAAGGATTTGGCGATTTTGACAGACTGCGGCATAGAAGCCCCAGTCCTATGGCTTCATCAAATCTTATGTCCAATGTTGCTGGATCAGGTTTAGGCAGCTGGAATGGTCTTCCTCAGGAGGTAATTCTTTCTTTGGCTTTTGTTGAGCATTAATTTTTAGTTTTGTATCATTGAAGCCCTCTTCTGCTGTAGTTTTGTTTTAACCTGGAATATGCTGTCTGTATGGCATTTTGTGTAGCTGACTATCAAAGGGCTTCAGTATTCATTTTTGTGGCTACATTTTGTTGGTATGAACATTGTTGCTAGCATTTTGAAATTATTGTGAAGGTCTAGAATGCCATCAACTGGTAGTTATCCTTGAGTTTCTTTCTTCATACATCAAGCATAGAATGATGTGTAACTTAATAGTTGTTAGAATAGTCTTATTGGGTTTTGCTTATAATGTGAAGAAATTACTACTTCAAGTTATGGCAAATGATCTTTGCTTCACTTTGGGAACCTGAAGCAAACTTTTCTTTTCTTCTTTACAACCTACATTACTTGTCTGTGCTTTATTCTACACACCCAAAAAAGATTTTATTTTTCAAATTTTCAACTTTGAAGTCTTTTCTCCCTGTATTATGCCTTGGTCCTGCAATAATTGAAACTGCAGGAATATTAATTCTAAACATTAAGTCTTTCTTCTTTGCTTGAAATTGGACATGAACTTAAAACAAACGGAAGGGGATCCAGTATAATTTATGTGGCAGTGATTCATACCTAAAGCCATAGAGACCAACCAACTATAATAGATTCCGTGCATCATATATTCTAGGTTTATGCATACAATTAAAATTTAGTTGTTTGGAGGAACTATAATGCTTCTTTGTGGAAAGAAAATAGTGAGGGACTTATGATAAACTCAGAAGCAGTTACAAATCAATCTCAAAAATTTTCAAGAGTCACGTAGTGATCCGAAAACAATAGTTGTGGGATCCTAATAATGACGCTGAAATATTTTCCTGGCATGCGTCTCCTACAAATTGGTCAAAAGAAAGATAAAATGGCAGGTTAGAAGAGCTAAGTGGGATTCCTGGTAAGGGCGCTTCAATGGTCAAGTAATCTTAAGATATCTATAGAAGACTAGTTATTCTTCTTTTTTTTTTTTCCCCAAAGTAAGTGGATGTAATTCACGGAAAAGACGGAAGAGACTAGCCGGGGAATGATTCTGGTATAACTTGTAGCACATTTTCTGTAGTTTTATATTGGGGTTAGATGTGGCAAAATGGAGCCCTTTATTTACAGAGACCCATGCGTGTTTGAAGTGTATGCCATTCAGTCGTTTTGCATTAGAAGGCATGTGAATAATTAAATGTAGAAGTACCTGACATTGTAGCTCTCTACCAACTCCTCTGGATTGATCTAAGGCTTTCAGTTTGGACAGGCTAGCATCTCTCCAATGTAGCTGGTTTGCCTTAATGAGCTCAAGTCAATGGGATGGTCTTATTTCCACATAGGTTGATCTAATTAGAAGCCAATTTTTATTTTGTATCCATAACTATATCACATCTTACGAATATCACATCTTACGACCTAAGAAGTCTATTTGGTTATGACTTATGATATTCATTACGAAAGCAGTTTGCTGCAGTTCATATTCCCATGAAAATTTTCTTTGCTTTATGAAATTGGTTTGATGGATATGATTATATCAGTGCCTTTAAATAGCATCTGATTCTTGCTACAATAAATTGAAATTAAAAGAGTATATTTGCTATATATATTGTGGTGATTTCAGAAAGGAAAGTTCATTAGGCTTGATCTGTGAAAACTTGTTAGATGTTTGCTTGCTTATGTTATCTGAAAAGTTCTGCTGCATTATTACTAACTTATGTTGGGGTTGAATTCTATTTGTTCATTTTTTTTGGCTTCTATGTGTTAACATGCCAGGAATTTGGAAATTTTTAACTTCATTCTTGCTTTGCTTGCACACCTGTATTCAAAATATGCCTTTATATGATTATTCCTAATTATTGCCTTGGTTTTGTTCCCCTTGTGATCTAATTGAAGTTTCCTCATTTTCTGGTATGTGGTGAGAATTTACTCTACAATGAACTAGAACAACTTTATGAACTGTAATTTCTGCAAATAAGCTCCGTTATTACTATGTTGATAATCTGCTATTTTCTTTTTCTTCCCATATTTTGTGTCTCGATTTATTGGGCGTATCTTAAGTAGTGGTATAAGTCTCCTAGAAATCTGATGACTGTAGTTCTATCTGTTTGTCTTTAGTTCTGTGCCTTTTGATCCATAAACAATGTTGGTAGTTGATCCTTTATGCTTCCATTTCTATATAATCTAATAAATTAAAGCCTTCATGCAGAGATTAAGTGGGCCTCCTGGAATGACAATGGACTGGCAAGGTGCACCAGCAAGCCCTAGTTCATACACAGTGAAGAGAATTTTACGTTTGGAAATTCCAGTAGATACTTATCCAAATGTAGAAGCTTTATTCTATGTTTATGTTCTAGTGTCACGAAGCTAAATTTCCCCCCACATTTCAGTTTACTAAAATAGTATCTTCAGACAAGCACTAATATTTTGTCTTGCTGCTTCTTGATGGCTGGTAGTTTAATTTTGTTGGGCGGCTTTTGGGCCCTAGAGGCAATTCGCTGAAACGGGTGGAAGCTACCACAGGCTGCCGTGTATACATTAGAGGGAAGGGATCAATAAAGGACCCAGACAAGGTATGAGATTTGGATGTCCCTGCACACTGTTTTTCATGTTAAATTTCGCTATTTTTGATGATGATTTGGCTGGAATTGGTTTATAAATTGCAAGCAACTAATGAATGCACTCCTATCGCCTTTTTCCCTCTTCAACAATTAACACTTTAAGGTTGTCTTTGATTTTTTCCTCATATTTTTCTTCAATTTCATCCTGCAGGAAGAGAAGTTTAGGGGAAGACCAGGTTATGAACACCTGAATGATCCACTTCACATCTTAATTGAAGCTGATTTACCTGCTAATATTGTTGATATGAGGCTGAGACAGGCACAGGAAATTATAGAGGAACTGCTTAAACCTGTGGTATTTACT
>CATIWR010529080.1:0-75930 GCA_949677035.1 Omphalea diandra | reverse complement strand
CCCATATTCATATTAATGATTTTATTTATTTTATTTTTTATACAATAAATAAGTGAATTATAGAATGTGAATCAATATAAAGATATCTATTGTCAAGTTCTTAATTAACTGTTTCATCATTAAATTCTAATATTTCATAATCATTTATCATTACTGAACTCATTTGTCTTTCTTTTATTTTTTTCACAAAAAATAAATTCAATGAATCAACTCTTTATTTTTCTTTACATTTTAATCATATCATTAAAAACAACATTTTTATATTTTTATGGAATTGTACTTATTTTTTCAGTGTATCAAAATTAAAATTTTTAATTTCATCAAAATCATAAATTTTAAAAATTGCAATAGCAATATCTTTTACTTTTTTAAAAAATAAATCAAACTATTTTATTGATTTTTTCTTAAATTATTATCTCTATTTTTTTAATTTAACTTCAATACAAGTTCTTTGAAATTTAATAAATTTTAAATCATTTTTTGTTGGTTTATTTGCATATAATGAACTTTATATATTTACTTGTTGTATTGTTTTAAGAATACGATGATCTTTAATTTGAAATTTTATTTAACATTTTTCTAATAAGTTTAAAATAAGATTGAAAAAAATTTAGAGCTCAAGAATAATTGCAGAAAAAATATTGAAAATTTTTATATGGAAGATTTTGATTGTTGTTTGTTAATTTAGATGACTTGAAGGTTACTTTAAAAATTAAAAATAAAAATAGAGAAAGGAAGAGTAAACAAGTAAATTGTGTATTTAAAAGCTTTATGGCTGAATTAAAAAAAAAAAATGACTTCGATTTTTAATTTCAGAAAAAGACAAAAAAAAAGAAAGTGCACATATGATATCAATGGTTGGTTTATTATTGAAATCAAATAACCAATAAATTTTATACATAACGATAATAAAATCATAGTTAAATGGTGATAATATAATACAAAAAGAAAAATAAAATATTAGAGTCAAATTAATTGAGTTTCACTATATTTATGTGTGATTTTAAAAGATTATAATTTAATTATAAAGTAAGAAAACTTAAACTAATTGAATTTTATTAATGACAAGTGATTTTGAAAGATTATGATTTAATTATTAAAAAATTACATTTTAGAACTTAATCATACTGATTTTTTTTTTGAAATTAGGAGTTAAATGAAATAAGAGATTAACTTGAAGACTTTTAACATTGTTTTAACATATATGAGTTGCTTTGGGCAAATTGGCACAATAAAAAGCAAGTGAAGCGTGGCTTTTTAACCTGGCTACAGCGCAACCCCAATATAAAATATAATAAAAGGATTAAATATGAATTATTTGATATTATATCAAATAATTTTTTTTATTTTTATATATTATATTAAAATGTTTTTATGATTTGCTTCTGCTAAAGTGAATCACTTCTGCTAAAAATTTTTATTAAACTAATACAAAAAATTTATATTACCTTTAATTTTTATTTTATATCATTTGCCTACCCATGCCCATCAGAATTATAATCTTCACCTCCTTAATTAAAAGGCAATTAAAACATAGAATCACGCAATCAGTTAATAATCATCATGTTACACATAAAATCCTAGAAGTGGTAATCGTGAAATGATGCTTGGGTTTTTATGGCGTGAAGGAATTTGACTAACAGAGTCATAAGGGCTTCGATTTTGGAGAGATAGGAGTAGTTTTGAGAATTTTTTTTTTTATTATTATTTCATAGTATATTTGTTGATTTTTATACAATTGACTCATAGTAAATATGTAAAACATTAATATAATTAATTTGATATAACTATAAAATTATAAAAACTGATTAAGTTGTAAGGTATTACCTTAACAATGTTCAGAGGCTGAAACCTTGGAGTTATATTCATTGAAGAATTCATCATAAACAGTTATTTAGTCCGAATATGATTAGTCTCATATCTGAAAAAGTGTGAAATATCTAATTAAAATACAAAAAATGATATTAGGATAACATGTCATCTATCAATATATACATAATTTTTTGAAATAAAATTATCTATTTTAGGTGTATCATCTTAATTTATACACTAAGTCAAAGAAGAAAAAAAAATTCCTCTTGATTATCAAAATATTTAACTTTTTTAATATGTAATTATTAATTTAATTTTTTCTAAGTATAAATGGCATATTGGGTAGGTGTAACTTTCCTTATGAGCGAAGATATTTATTTATGAGCGTATCTAAATTCAAATTTTATCACAGATATCTTCTTTCCAACATTTATGAGCAAAACATATGAATCCAAAACTTAAATTTTTGTAGAATTTCAAGTTTTCATCATAAAGTTATGAGACCAAAATTCACTAATGAATTACTGAAATTTGATTAGTGACATTTTAGGAAAATTCAAAGCACTTTAATTTCTTCATTTTGTTTGTTTGGAATGCTAAAACAAATTTGTTCTTTCTTTTTACATATGAAAAAAAGAAATCTAAATATATTTTAAAATAAATTAAAATTTTAATTTAATTTAATTTAATTCTTGAGTTAGGTTATATTTGTTTCATAGAAATATTTTATTGAAAATATTTTTTGACATTTTTTTTATATTTAACTCATTCAGAAAAATTAGTTAATAAAAAATATTATTTTGATTAATAAAATTAAATCATTTTTTAAGAAAAAACTTTTTATTTTCAAAATAAAAAGTTATTTTTAGATTTCAAAAAAATTTAAATATATATACTTATTATCACTTGATCATTAACACACACTGCTAGTTAAATGGTGATCGTCGGTGATAATGAATAATATAAAATTTTTAATATTGAATAGTAAATATTATAAATATAAAGTATTTTATTATAATTTTATAAATTAAAAAAATTAATACATTTGTTATATATTCCAAAGACTATGTTATTCAGAAAATATTAAAGGACAAAAACGCTTCAAAGGAAGATTTCTCTTCTTATGACAGAAGAACAAAGGCAAAGGTCGTTACTTTGAGGTTTTACCCACCAACCGCAGCACATCTCCCTCTGTCTCCGGCATACATCCATCTCGAATTTGAACCACTTTGATTATCTAGTTGATTCCATCAAGTGAAGTGGGGATTGAAGATCCACTTACATTATCATTTCTTTTATCAGAAAAAGAAGAAGAAAAGATGTATAGCAGCAGTGGAATTAAAGGATCAGGATCGAATAACAGAGTCTACGGAACAAGAATATCTATTCTTTTGTTCTCAATGTTTGCTACTTTTGCTTCCATTTATGTCGCCG
Source organism: Omphalea diandra (assembly GCA_949677035.1). Classification (NCBI taxonomy): domain Eukaryota; kingdom Viridiplantae; phylum Streptophyta; class Magnoliopsida; order Malpighiales; family Euphorbiaceae; genus Omphalea; species Omphalea diandra. Next base: position 72,684 of record CATIWR010529080.1, on the reverse strand, counting down.
GCAGGTTGCTTACTTACTAGTACTGAGTTTTTTTTTTTTTTAATAACTTAAATTTATCTTTTCTATTGGTTTTGAACGGTGTATTATTTTTCTGATTGGTGTTGATGGTTTGATGCAGGTTGTGGCAGGATTCAGAGAACAGGGTTTATTTGATTAAAGAGCTTGATAGAATAACTGGGCTGGTGGGTTTTCTAATTTTTATTTATTATTTGTGTTTTCTTGTTTCAGTTTGAATTTAGTTCTCATATGGGTTTCTTGTTACTGTTGAATTAGTGGTATTTGTCTGCTGATATTAATTGGGAAGCACTGCAACACTGTAATCATATTTACTTGTGATGTCTAATAATACTTCTTTGGATATGAATATGATCTTGAAAAATTACATAAGCTGGATTTATTGTGCAGTTTCATGTTTATTTTGTTTAGTTTCAGGAATTGACCATGTCAATTGATGGTTTTTTGTTTTAGGGACAATCTGCCATATCAGTGGAGGATACATTGAAAATTATAGCCTGCAGGTAATCTGATTATTTGTTTTTGTTTCCTGAGAGGTTTGAACATTAATATGATGATTCTGTACCTTTACTTTTTTATGTTTTATTAATTTTTGTGATCTTGTGATGGTTTCTTGTTAGGGAGCAACAAAAAAAGTTATCAGCCCTTGAGATGGAATTGGCTGCAGCTAAACAGGATGGTTTTACTTCAAACCTCTTGACAGAGAATGATGGGACTAAGTCAAAGAAAAGACATTCAGTAGTGATTGGAATAATGACCACGTTTGGCAGAATGAACAATAGGAATGCAATCCGTAAAGCATGGATGGGATCTGGTAGGGCACTGAAATTCCTATAATATCTATCTCCTTTTCAATTGGTTCCATGAAATTTTATTTGTTTTAGGTTGAAGTAAAAAAAAAAAATCCATAATTCCATTCCTTGATTTTATGGTTCTTTATATATTTATAATTTTCTAACATGTTATGATAGACACAGTAGAAGTGCATGATGTTTGATGTCTCTATATGGTGAAGAAAGTAGTCCTTTTATTAGTGTAATGACTAGGGGCAGAAAGTAGTCCTTTTATTAGTGTAATGACTAGGGGCACATCACTTTATAGCGATCCTTCCACAAATGGGATGAGTGGTGAACTATGAACGGATTCAAAAGTACCACATTCTACATGACATGGTCTACATCTGGCGGATGCAGATAGGTTCCTAATAAACAATGATAACAACAACTAAAGCTGCAAAAGACATAGCTTGGGTAGTCGTGCACAAGACCCAATGAGCTCTCAAGCAACTAATATATGCCCTCATACGAACTAAAGTTGCGTGGGATCTCCGGATATTAATTACTCAGAGGCCTTTGATTACACTGATGAAACATGAAAAAAAAAATGTCCTTATTGGATGAATTTGTTAATTGGTCTTTCTCGTGTTGAAATTAGTGAAATAATTTTTGCTTCAGATGCATCAACCTGCAAATCATGTGTGTGTTGTTTCATTAGTGCTTATTTACTTCATTTGTGTAGATAAATTCTTTGTATGGAACATGTGATGTTGTTCTATAAGTGAATTGTTTTTTGTTTCTTTTGGAGTTATTTTAGTTTTTTCGAGGTTCATGCTTCATACTGTCTTTCATCCTTTCAGGTGTAATTTTGAAAAAATTGGAGAATGAGAAGGGCATAGTTGCACGTTTTGTCATTGGTAGAAGGTAAACAGGCATGCTTGTGCTTTTTGTTTTCTTATTGTTAGATATATGCATCTTATTATCTTTCTTCTGTTAAATATTATGATGGTTGGGCTTGTTTTCTTGCAGTGCAAATCGTGGGGACAATTTTGACAGGGCAATTGACAATGAAAATAAGGAGACTAATGATTTCTTTGTTCTTGTATGTCCATGTTCACTAATGATTTCAAAAAATGCTGGGAAAATGGGACGTGGAAACATTCTTTGGTCATATACGCTCAATTATCCATTCTTTATTGCTCTTTTTTGTTCACAGGATAATCATGTGGAGGCAACTGAGGGACTTCCAAAGAAGGCTAAGTTATTCTTTGCTCATGCTGTTGATAAATGGGACGCTGAGTTCTATGCTAAAGTCAATGATGATATCTATGTTAATATTGGTTAGTGTCATTGTTAGATTACCATTAAGTCATGATCTTTCTGAGTTTTAGTACCTTGTGCATACAAGCAAAGCTTGCCAAGTTATACTCGTTCATAAGAAGAAAATCAATTGCTGCTTCTGACTGGCAATCTAATACTCTCTAGATTAGTTCTGGAAGTTACAGTTTGGGGAAAATTTTTTGGTTAATGGCCACTATGTAATGTAACAAATTTTGGCCCCTCTATTACTGTTATTCCCTTTTTTTAACAGGCATAAATTTTTTGTAAGAGAAAAAAGCCGTAATGGCCGTTATATAATGGTAACAGCTGTTACAGTTGTTAAATATTAATGTAACTCCGTAATTTTGTGTAGTGACCATTCAAGCTAGACTGAATCAAGATCCACAACTCCAACATCCACCTTGTTTTTTACTCACAAAAATTAATTTGTGGCATATTAAATAAAAATAATAAGTAGTAAATAAATATTAACATAAAAAAATAATAAAATATAAATATTAAATAAATTTTAGTACATTAATAAAATTGATAAATAAAATATTAAATAAAAATATTAATTTAAATTAAATTTTAAAAATGTTTATGGATGTTAATTATTTAAGTTCATTGTTAAATTTGAACAAATACTATAGATGTTATGTCTCTATCTATAGTGTTTTATGCTTATTAGTTAGTTATAATTTTTAGTTTTAGTAATTTATGTCAATATTTCGTAGTTTGCAATATTTTGGATAAAAATGCGTAGCGGTTTACCGTTACCGTTATGTTAATGCTACGACAGCCCCATATTGTTATATGCAACCGCAATAGTGACTGAATTTAAAACCACGGTTGTGTGTATATGTCTTGTTGTCTTTATTCATTTGTTTTGCTTTGCAGATGCCCTTGGAACTACACTAGGAAGTCACTTGGAAAAGCCTCGTGTTTATATTGGCTGTATGAAATCAGGCGAAGTTTTCTCTGAACCGTGAGCTTCACCTATAAACTTACAAAAATAAGTTTATGAAAGATGAGTTTTTGGGATATGAACTTCAACATTTTTTACTTTATGCTTGAATTTGGCAGGAGTCATAAATGGTATGAGGCAGATTGGTGGAAGTTTGGTGATAAGAAATCGTAAGTTATTCTTTAACCCATTTAGTTTATAACATGTAGAAAAAGTAATTTTAATGTGTTTTATGTTCTCAACAAAGATGAATTGTGCATTCTAAAGCCATAGAATTTACCAATGAGAAGCTTTTCAGGTCTTAATCGGATTTGCTCTTGCTATGTTGTTCTTCATTTTCAAAGATAAAATTAGTTTCTTTCTTTCATTCAACAGGTACTTTCGCCATGCATCAGGTGAGATGTATGTCATATCGCGATCTTTGGCTAAATTTATATCAATAAACAGGTAAATTCTTTTATCCTCTGGTGTTTCAGTTACATAATCTGAGTGAACATGGTCAGTTTGAAGTCCTGAATACTGATTTCTTGAGTGTGCAGGTCCATGCTTCGCACTTATGCGCATGATGACGTCAGTGCTGGATCCTGGTTTATTGGGCTCGATGTCAAACATGTTGATGAAGGAAAATTTTGCTGCTCATCTTGGTCATCAGGTCTACTTCTCTCTCGCCCTTTCCAACTGTATTTCCGTCATGCACATGCAAGTATTTCCAACCCACTACCATTATGGATACAGTGTCCGTTATGAGCTTAGACTTATAATAGGATGCTGCCCACCTTTCAAGAATATTTGATGGCAACCTTCCGGATACCCAAGCACCAATTGTTAGGTTTTCCTGATTGGTAAATTTGGATTAAGTTGTGATGAGGCAGCTGAACCTCTTTTTCCTTTTCCTTTTTCTTTTTCCCTTTCAGGAGCAATTTGTGCAGGTGTTTGATTCGATTAGCTTCCAGATTCTGTGAAGCATTGGAAGCAAATAGAAATTATATGCTGACAGATGGTCTTAGATTGCCTTTAGGATTAAATCATTGGAAATTGCTTATGCAAACATCAAAGCTGCGTAACAGTCAGCAAGAAAATTCGTTTGGTTACATTTGTGTACAGTATATAGTGAGAGATTTGAGGACCAGACTGACTGGAAGCGGGCATCGTTATCTATTATACATTGATCCAGCATTTGAGAAGCTGATGTTCTACTGCAATCTAATGATGTATATGTTGGTAATTCTTTCATTTGTGTGAACAGAAGAAAATATATAATTCTTGAGTTTTTTATGACCCAGTTCTGGAATTTTTTTACTGTCGATGAGGACCTTTACAATTTATTTTTACGTCAATTATATAACGTTTTGCAAGTTTGCTTATCGTGCATTTATGCTTGAAAGAGGCCAGCATAATTGACCTGGAAGAGCTACCAAAGCCAACATTGTTCGCTTATCAAAAAAAAAAAAAACAACAGTAATCGACCAATAGTTACTTCATCATCAACATATGCAAGTTCAGCCCCAAATGGCTAGTGTTAAAACCAAGGTGACGACCTGAAGAAAATAAAACTAACGCCCACTCTTCTATTTTTCAATTAGCTTTTTCTCCAACTTAGATAATTATGTAATAAGGCATTATTATGTAGGTGAAGTATTGACAGTTTACAAATGAGTTCGGAGATTGTAAAAAGGAAGGCTTCAGCATTACACCATATCAACAGTAATTTACCGCTATAACACTTTGGGATTAAAAAAAATTCACAATGTAGATATAGTTGTGTGATACGGTGGGTTAAGTGTTCCTTGATCTCTTCAGAAATAAAGGGGAAAAAAAAGTGTTCCTCTATGAGGCTTGAGAAGGCTTCTGCAATGCTTCCAATGGAATGGAGCAAATAAGGAAAGAAAACAATCTTATAGTCATGGCATTTAGCCAACCACACACACAACTAACCCATTTCAGAATAATATCACCAGAAGATGAAAAAGCACGAAGCACTTGAATCTCAAAAACAAAATATTTCCCAATCTAGTTCGAGGAAGACACAAAGTTGAGCATATTAACCATAAAACAGATACAAGAAGTGCATAATTTTTGTAATGGATGTTTAAGAAGATGTATTATTACATACAAGAAAAATACAAACAAAAATCAGTTGGATATATTTTCATAATGAAAAACATCACTAATCAGTATCGCATATAGCCACAAGCTTTGTAGTATGTTCACGATGTATTATTAAGGAAATGTGCCAAGGCCTTGTCTGTGTCATTGTCATACATGAGTAAAGCTTCAGCCACATTGTTCGATGAAAATCCCATTTCTCTGAGAAGGTTGTAGCCATTAACAAATTCTTGAACCTAAAGTAAAGAGACAGAGGAATTCATCAACCACAATTACTTAAAGCTGATAAAACATGTTTGCAAAACTCCCTATCCATGCATATCAAAAACCATGAAAAGAACCTCAAGCATTTCAAGTGTTTTTTTATAAGCTTTCCAACAGATATAGCTTTATATTAAGCCTGTAATTACTTGTTTTTTCAACATGAGGGAAGATCTAATGGAGAACTAGATTGCAAAGTTAGAAAAGTTAAGGGCTTTTTAATGGTATTTGCCATTTCCATCCATATATGTTTTGATATATTTGGATAAGTAGACTTTCTTAGTCCAAAATACATAGGAACATAGCCCTAGGGCCATTATTCAAGTGATTTCTACATATATTTTCCAAGCTGAAAGTCAATGGATATTAGCAGGCAAAAACATTAAGCTTTTCCCCTCTATCCTAAATAAATTCACTTGAATTGCAAGAGTAGATAATCGCTATAAATCAAAGCATGGTTTCAGATATTTGTTAAATGCATGCATACCCAGTGAAAGCAGAAAGTTAATAATAATAGAGCAACTTTCAAATCTCTACCACATCGAATATTAAAAGAGATAGATACTATGCAGGAAAAGTGAAAGAAAATACCTTTGTTGGATTATCTCCATAGTTTGCAACAGCAAGAGGGACAGCTTCTCGATTGAGCCCTGATGCAATATATTTGCTCACTACAGGATCAGCAATCGAGCCCTGCATTTGGAATGAGGTTCATTTTGTAACTCAGTGGTGGAAATATAAAGTTCTAAACCAATCACGGCTGGAAAAAAACTTTCTTGAAAATAGGAACTTTAGTCAATAATTATCAACAGCTATCAAAATCAAACATCAATCACTTAAAAACATGTTCTCAAACAATAAGTCTCCATTGTCATCATATAATATGACAAAGCACCAGATGCTGTCATGTTTCAGTAACATGCCTTCACCAGTTCCCATAGCAAGCACAGAATGCTGACTATGAGTGGCATCTCCAATTCCAAACTCCATCCCAAGCACTCAGACAAAGGTAAAAACATGAGTATCAACTATAACAATGATATGAGACATATAAACTTGTGAATACCAATGAAGAAGTTGATTCGCTTGTTTTACGCGGAAGATTTTCCAATCCGAGCCTGCTCCAGTTCTGGTTTTCCTTCTCCGCTTCAGCTAAAATTTTTCGCTCAAACTCAAAATCAAACTGGAAATTGCTTCGTGGAATATCTCCTACTAGCGGTGACAATTGAGGCTACAAAAATAGGAAAATAAAGGCAATACAAAATCAAAGATAAACTAAGACTATCATAAAACATAGAAGAATAAAATAGTACCGGAGGAGTGATCCTATACTCTGGCTTTACAGCAACTCGAACCCCTAATCCTGCTGCAAACATTATTAAACTAATCATGCATTATAATTCATCCAAACATAACATAATTAAAGATAAAAGACTAGGAAGAGAGTTAGTAGTTGTGGATCCACGCACATGAGGAGGGCGAAGGCGCAGAAGTTTGGTGGTAAGAGGAGTGACGGCCTACGGGAGGGACTGCCGTGTGCCCCTGCTGTTGACCGATTCTCGGGTAGAGAGACTGTCCGTACAAAGGGTGGCTCGATGGCGATGCCGAAGACGTCCGATACGTAGGGGCTTGTGCATCGTATGGCGAGCTTGCTCTGTTCCTAAAATCGTAGTCCATCAATTTCACGATCGGGAAAAACGTAGAAGCGATAGAGACAGAACTCGAAAGCGGGGAAGAAAAGGATGCGATTTGGAAGAAAGAAGAATACGCGTTTCGGATAAGATGGGATATCCTCTGTTTGGTTTATGGTTTGCGCTATCCCACTCTCCATTTAAATAGTCCCATAAACAAACGGCCTATCGTTCATGTCAGTCTTCTTCTTTTTGATAATCCTTTGTCGTTTGTTCGTAAAGCAAAGGAGCAGTCGTTTCATCAGTGGTATGCTTAGCTGTTTGTAGTGTCAGTTAAACGACAGATTCTACCAAATTAGCAGTTGTTTCATTGGCGTTGTTTAGTAATAAAAATCACCAAGCAAGTAATGGACGTAGGCGATGGCAAATGGCACATCACCAGCACAATTTTCATAAATCTTCGTCTTAGGACTCAAAAGGATTTGACAGGGATAATAACTAACTAAATACGAACTTTTCGGAAATCACCAATAAGAAATGAATCTTGTGTTTATATGAAATCATTCACGTGTTTTATCCTCGAAGTCATTTGTAAAAATAAGGATTTTCCGGTCACAAAATAACAACAAACTAAATCATTGCACAAATCTATTTTTCAGACCAATCAGTAAGGCTTCCCTAGAAAATGTTACATTCTCAGAGGAAGACTTGCTGGAAATGTAGGTATTGAGTAATTAATTAGTTTGTTTAAAGGCACAAGTAAAGCATAGTTGCTACCTATGCAACAAAAATGGTTATCCACGGAAAGGCTAGATGATAGTCAAGTTCAACTAGCTTCTACATTCATTCAGTCTGCTAAAACAAATTTCTTGAACTAATTTACCGCACAAGAGAGCATGAATAAGAGGGTAAGACAATATTTGCCATAATACTACTTGTACATTCCACTGATCTAATCGAAACAAAGACAAAAGAAAATTTTAAATGATTTACCAAAGCAAAGAGCTACGTCTAAGGAAACTTACAAGATTTTCTGAGAAAACTAGCGCACGCAAAGGCATTGGGCTTACACGATCATAAACCAAATATGTGGTCACTCGCACCAAATATGGCAGCATTGAACTGCCGTGTATTCAGATCACTCCCATCCAAAGCAGAACCAAATCGATCAAGCCACTGAGTTGGGCTTGGATTATTACTCTCCTCCACCCATTCTGAAGTCATATCAATGTCATCAAATTGGATAGTATCATTTTCTGAAGATTTAGTTCGCGCTTGTCTTGTCAGCTTCAGATTTTAGTTTATGTAGGCAAGGTCATTCGAGGTTTCTTTATCAATCTCATTGCGCTTTTCGGAGTGAATTTGCTGAAACGTGTTCCAATGTCTCTCAAAAGTCAAAGCGCTGCAAACCTGACTCTGGATTCTGACGGCAACTCGTTGCAACACAGGTGCAGAGTCACCAAATTGTTCCCACCAAAACCCTGCATTAAGTCAGCAATAAGATTTCAGAACCAATTAATACAGGAAAAACAGAGAGGCCAGTAAACACTTAAATCCACCCAATGATTGGAGGGGGAAAAGTCTACCCCCCAAAAAATAAGGATATGAAGCCAAAACGTCAAACCATTTATAGTGATTCTAAATAGAAACCTTGCACCATGAATCCATGATGCCAAAATTATGATTTGAGGACATGTTTTGTTGTGGAATAAGAATAATATTTCACTTATAAAATTCATTTAATAAATTTATAGGTGAATAAAAAATGCAATATTGTATTAAAAAATCACATTATAGTTGATTCTCAGAAAAAATTGAAAGAGTCATAAGTGTCCTACTTAAAACTCAATCTCCTTAGACAAAATCACTCTAATAGTAATTTAATAACACAATATATCACTACAACTATACCCTATAAAAATAGCTATTGAAAAATAAATGCAAAAATAAGAATACCAAAATTTAACGAGGTTCGACCAATTATGTCTACGTTATCGAATACTAACAAAATTATATTTCACTAAAAAAAGGACTACAAAGTGAAAAATTATAAAAAATGGAGAAATATTGAAAATTGTCTAAAAGAACTAAAAGAATTTTTAGGATTATCGAACTAAAAGAATTATTTATAAAGAAAAAACTTTCATTCCCTTTGTTATTTTCCTGATGTGAGATATCAAAATGAGCCAACATAGTCAACAAATCTCCATCTTAGCGAATTTCAACATCTTTAATTTCTCCTCAAACAGCCTTCGATAGTGTCTTCAAATTCAACATAGTGACCAGACAATCATGTCGTCTTCTTATAAGTCACCATATCAGCAAAGCAGTCAGACATTTTATGTACCCTCTCTAGTCTTCTAGATGTACTTAGTTCAAGTTGCTGAGGAGTCCTTAAATCCTTCTTCTTGAGAATCTCCTTCTACAGTAAGATGAGTCTCAACACCTTTTTTATCTGTTGGGATTACTATTCTCTCAAACTTCATCTGCTTGGGAGTATCATTTAACTATTCAACATCCACATTTTTCAACATAGTAGATTCATCAAAGGTGACATCCTTGCTAAAAACTATTTTTTTTGTCTCTGGACACCATAGATGATAGTCTTTTATTCCAGAGATGATCCCCATGAACAATGTTTTCTTTGCTCTTGGATCCAACTTTGACTCCTTAACATGGTAGTATGCAATGGAACTAAATACATGTAAGGAATCATAATTTGTAGTAGGTTTTCCAAACCATTTCTCTAATGGAGTTTTTCCATCAATAGCAGTAGATGGTAGGCGATTGATGAGGTGGCACGCAAATGTTACAGTCTCAGCTCAAAATTTTTTACCTAACCTAGCATTGGATAACATACATCGAACTTTCTCCAGTAATGTTCGATTCATGCGTTCTACCACACAATTTTGTTGTGATGTAGATCTGACAGTGAAGTGTCTGATAATACCTTCATTTTCACAAATTTTCTCAAATTAATCGCTTCTATATTCTCCACTATTGTCTATTCGGAGACATTTGATTCTTTTGTCTGTCTGAGTTTCCACCATCTTTTTCCATTTTAGGAAAACTCCTAACACTTCATCCTTTGTTTTCATTCTGTACACTCATACTCTTTGAGAAAAATCATCAACAAAGGTCACATAATAGTGTTTCTCTTCTAAAGAACTAGTTTTGGAGGGACCCCAAACATCAGAGTGAACATAATCCAAGATACCTTTAGTATTATGGATTGTTGCCCCAAATTTGACCCTTCTCTACTTCCCTTTGATGTAATGCTCACAAAAGTCCAATTTGCAAGTTTGCACTCCTTCCAATAATCCTTGCTTAGCAAACAAATTCAATGATTTTTCTCCAGCATGCCCCAAATGCATATGTCATAGCTTGATTGCTTTTGACTCTCGATCATCTATAGAAGTTGTTGCTGCTGCTGTCCATGTAACTGTACTACCCAGATAGTGGTACAGATTGTTATTCTTTCGAATTCCCTTTAATATCACACATGCACCAAAAATAATCTTCATCACTCCATTTTTCACTTTCACCTCGAACCCTTTTGAGTTTAGGATCCCGACAGAGATGAGATTTTTGCTCGATTCTAGCACATAACGAACATCCGTTAAGATGATGATTGATTCATCTGCATATCTCAAGCGAATCGAACCAATCTCATATGTTGTCAAAGGGATATTATTTGTTGTGTAGACAACTCTACCATTTTTAAGTTCTTTAAAATCAAATAACCATTCTTTATTAGGACACATATGATAGCTACATATTGAATCTAGCAGTCATACATCATAAGAACCATTTGATGATATAGAAAGTGAGTAATCTGACACTGCATCATCAATCTCAACAACACTTAATTCTGCTACAGTTTTTCCTTTATTGAGATTGCCCCTATTTCTTAGTTTTGGACAATCATTCTTCCAATGCCCCTTTTTCTCGATAAAAGGCACACTCATTTTTGTGCAACTTGGGCCTTGACTTGGATATCCCCTTTTTTCTCATACTTTGGTTCAGCGAACTGCATCTCTGCTGGAACTGACCTTCTTGTCCTTCTTCCTTAGTTCATAACTGTACAAGGCAACACATCCTTCTTTAAGAGATACATCAGTCTTCCCGTGAAGTAGAGTAGTTTCAAGAAACTCCTCGGGAAGTGATCCAAACAACATCAGAGCTAGATCTTCATCTTTAAATGTCTCATATACATTCACCAAATCAGTAATTAACTGATTAAAACTGATAACGTGATCATTCATTGTGGTACTCGGTACATAAGTGAAGCAAAACAACCTCTTTTTCATGTGAAGTTATTCTTGCTGCTTTTCTTCAGAAATTACTTGTAGAGATTTCTTCCATAAATTACTTGTAGAGATTTCTTTCGAGAATGCATACCTCTGCTCTCTAGAAAGACATGATCGAATTGTACCATATGTCAATCGATTGATCGTCTTCCAATCTTTCTCCTCAACATCATCTGATTTCTCATCTACAATGACAATATCTAGACCTTACTGGAAAAGAACGTCTAGAACCTCACTTTGCCACATACCAAAATGACATGTGCCATCAAAGATTTTCACCGCCAATTTTGAATTTGCCACGACAGTTCTTGCCCAAATAGGCTGTGATGAAACTGTCAACGTTGTAGGTGTGGATAATTTTGAAGAGCTCTCCATTTTGATTACAAAATTCTTCAATAATCTTCAAAGCGGAATATAACTAGCCCAAAGAAATCTTTTATGATGTGGAATATCATATTAAACTGCAACCACATAGCATACTAAGAGTAACTTTTGGCTCTAATACCAATTGTTGTGGAATAAGGATAATATTCCACCTACCAAATTCACCTAATAAATTTATAGGTGATTATAGAGTGAAAGATTGTATTGAAAAATCACACTATAGGTTGATTCCCATGAAAGATCGAAGGGGTCACAAGTGGTCTCACTTAAAACTCAATCTCCTTAGACAGAATCATCCTAATAGTAATTTAACAACACAATATATCACCACAACTATACTCTACAAAATAGCTATTGAAAAATAAAGACAAAAATAAGAACACCAAAATTTAATGAGATTCGGCCACTAACAAAATTATATTTCACTAAGAAAAGGACTACAAAGTGAAATATTACAAAAGAGGGAGAAATATTGAAAATTGCCTAAAAGATGAGTAAATAATTTGTGGGATTATCAAACTGAAAGAATTAAGACTATTTATAAAGAAAAAATTTTCCTTCCCTTTGTTATTTTATCTATGTGAGAAATCAAAATGTGCCAATATAGTCAATATGTTTATCATTTCCTATACAAAAATGGTAGTTCTAGATGTACATTTTTCAGACAAATGACAGCAGTAAACAGATCAAAAGCAAAAGACATACGTTGCAAAACTCTATATTTGTCTACAAGAACATGCAAGTATGAAATGGAAACCTTCAAAGCATAATTAAGGCAATGCCCCCTCGAAGTATGAAATAGAGCAAAAGACATAAGTTTCTTGAATTTCATCAAGAAACGTATTCAAAATTTATCTTTGAAAATAGCCATACAATTATACCATTTTTCTTATGTTATTTGGAAAACCAGCATGTTAATCATTAGTCCAAAGTTATTTTAATCCCCTGAAAATAACACAGTTTACCCAAATTTCAGGAAATAACACTAATTATTACAAAAAAATTTCAAGAACTTGATCCATCTAGGACAGAAAAGATCAGCAAATTGTCTTCCAACTAGAGGCAGCATAAAACTATTCTGGAAATTGGGACACACGCGCACACGCATATATAATGTTCAACACGCTTATCCACGTGCATAGAGAGAAAGATGCCAAGTTATGCACAATCATATACATTCCAGGTGCAACAGTGTCTCGTGCCTCCATTGCTAGATTGCGACCAAACATCCCGCTTGCCCCTGTGAAAATAAAAATCTGATTGGTGATGTCACGTCTCATATCAGGAGTAGGAAGTAGTTTCTCAATGACCTTATGAATTCTTTGGCCCTTGTCATTAACTCGTATATAGACCCCACAGCTGGGTTACCACCAGATACTTCCCTCGACAATTTGAGCAAGGGCTCAGAGATGGCCACACTTTCTTCCACTGGCCTCCAAAAATCTGCATCCTCAACAATGGTAATACAAGATAGTCTTTGTGGTTTATTTGCATATAGAATACTCATTGCTGCTGAACATTAGCTTCAACCGCGACCTTTGCTTCAACATAGATTGCAGTGAGAGAAAATTGGATACAGATTTTGTGATACCAGTCTTGATGAATTCTTGCCCTCCAGTAAATTTCTTCGTCAGATCAAGCATTGAGGTACTATTGTATATAAATTTTGATAGTATTTGTGCTTGTAAGATACATCTGCTCACCCAATCTACTTTAGAGAACTCCTCTAAGATCAAATTCCAACATTGAGAAGCACAAGGAGACACAAAGATGGTTCCATAGTTCTGCAGAATATGGTTAGCAATACCTGTATTATTGCAACTACTATCCATAATTATCTGCACAACATTTTCAGCAACAAAGTCTTGAATAACTGATTCAAATAAATCAGCAAGGCACTTAATATTCTTGAAGTACGATGATGCATCTGCAGACTTGTGGAAGAAGGTCCTGGAGGGCTTGGAAACAAAAAAATTAATCAAAGCTCTAGATTTGTTATCAGTCCATGTGTCAGCAATGATTGTACAACCTGTGGTAGCCCACTCTTTCTCAATATCTTTCAATTGCAAGGTCACTTCAGACTTGATCCTTCTCTACCATGTGGCCTTCAACATTTCTGCTGAAGGGCCTGTAAATCCTGGATCACATTTTTCTATTGCATCAATCATTAGCTGATATGACGGAGAACGAGCAATGCTGAAGTCCAACTTATTCTCAAAGAAGAACAATGCAAAGCTTCTTTGAGCATTGTTTTAGCCTAATATGCAGTGTGAAAAAATATTTTTTATTGGGACTAATTTTTTTATTAGTGTAAAAAAAACCGCATTAAAATGCAGTTTTGATGAAGTATTTTTTTTTTTAATTTTTGAGACCCCCCGTTTGCATGGCTTTGTCCTTTTCTGGACAAATTTGTGTTTCGTTTCTTCCTGCAAAAAATTAATAAAATATGATTTTTAATGTAATTTAATTAAAATATTATATAATAATATTTTTATATTATTATATTAAAAAGAAAAAGAATATAATAAAATTATTATATAATATTATTATATATTTTTAAAAGTTTAGCACATATTCAAAAATATTTATTTGTCTCTGGGTGAAATAATTAAAAAAATTTTAAAAATATTATATTTTAAAATATATAATAATATTATATAATAATTTTAATATATTTTTTTCTTTTTAATATAATAACATAAAAAATTATTATATAATATTATTATATATTTTAAAAGTTTATCACATATTTAAAAATATTTGTTCGGGCTGAAATAACTAAAAAAATTTTAAAATATATAATAATATTATATAATAATTTTATTATATTTTTTCTTTTTAATATAATAATATAAAAAATATTATTATATAACATTTTAATTAAATTATATTTATTAATTTTTTGCAGGAAGAGACGAAACACAAATTTATCCAGAAAAAGACAAAGCCATGCAACGGGGTCTCAAAAATTTTTTTAAAAAATACTCCATCAAAACTGCATTTTAATGCGGTTTTTTTTACACTAATAAGAAAATTAGTTCCAATAAAAAATATTTTTTTACACTGCATTTTAGGCTAAAACTGCATTTTATGCAGCCCTGCATGGTTCATGCAAAAAAAAAAAAATTACTTGCTGCATGGCTACCTTCTGGCAGATGCGGCCTCATGCAAAAAAAAACCTTGCTGCATGGCCACCTTCTGGCAAAAAAAAAACAATACTTGTGGGATAAAAGTTGGCCACCCAGCAAACAAATAAAAAAAAAAAACATGTTCTTCGGTCGGCCAATGAATACTAAAAAATTCAAAAAAGTAAATTCCGTCAATTATTTTCACCTTTGACAGTTTAACTGGCGGACGTATATCTTTGACTATCCGACAGCTCTAAATATTTTTACATTTAACTTACTTTTATAAATATTTTTTAATTAATAATATTTCACTAAATTTTTTTTTTACATTAATTTGAAAATTAGCCCTCACAGAGACGAGAGGTTTACTACTTGCCGAGATATTTCCAGGAGATTTTGCTTCTGCAGGCCTCTGCTTCTTTGCACTGGATGGTTCTTTGATGTCCTCCTTTGATGCTATTATGGCCCTTACCCTGTCAGTGACATCATCTCTCACCTTGCTGCAGGGATTGACACCTTTACCTGGAAGTCGTGATAGATGATGCTTCAATCTACTAATGCCTCCATTCAGAACTCTGAGGCAAAATTTGCACTTCACCTTGTTAAGCATATTCCCAACAAACATCTTTTTCTCGAACCACTGAAGATAGATAACCATATGATCAGCAAATTTATATGCCCACAGCATTCTTCTTTTAATCTCTCACTTTAAGATAATAACAGTTTCCTTGTTTGATTCTCACACATTACACATTTATGGTAAATGATTGACTAAATATTCATATTCAGAAAGGACTTAAATTTGATTCGGAAACTGATAGTCTGAGCTCGTGTCTCGTGATGAAGGAGGTTAGGGGGGTTATAACCAAGACAACTTCATCCCCTTTAAAAATTTCCAATGTTAAAAAAAAAAAAGATTTAAATATTTGAGTTCATAAAAAAGGAGGAGATTTTACTACACGAAAACTAGCAACAGTAACCCATTTTGAATATCAGCATGCTAATGATAATGATTCACAAGCTACAATAAGAAACTTGCGTGGAAGTACAGATTATTTAAAGCTATAACCTGAGAAAAGGAAACAATGAAGCAACAATCATAACATAATTAAAAATCATGAACTTACTGACTATGCAGATAACTTTTAGCCGTTGTGCAGGTTGACCTGAAAATGAGTAAAAGGAAACATATCTGTGATGGACTGAAGAAATATGAGGATGAATGATAATACATTCTCCAAAAGTTCACTAACAATAATTATTGGTCAATCCCAATTAACATGTTATGAATATAACAATTAAATGTCGCATTATATACTTAAATCCAAATCCGTGCAAAAGTCCACATTGTTTCATTCCTCACAAATTATCAGTTCTCCCTCCACCAATACTCATGAAAATTAAGCAGCAGAATCACTAAATTAATAGTTAGTGTAACAATAACTAAATCGCTCAACCTCCATTTAAATCCACAATACAAACGACATCTTATAAAGTGTAGAGTTTTTTTTACAAGTTTTCCGTCATTTTCTCGGCAAGCAAGCAGAAGATCAAGTGATGACAAGAATGCAAGTTGTTGAAGTGTGATTAATTAATTAATAATGAGCTTGAAATGGAAAACAGAAGAAAGCAGCAGAGACTATAAATAAGACACAAAGAGATGAGAAATAGCGAGAAATTTGAGGAAGCTTACAGAGATAAAGAGTGAGAGTGAGAGATAGAGAATATTTATCGCGATATTTTGGAGTTTTTACGGTTTTTTTCTTCGTTTGGTTTCCTCTCTGTGTCTGTATCGGCCTTCATTATCCTCTCTTTTCTCGTTTTCAGATTTTTTTGGTTTTATTTTCATTTTGATTTTTATTATGCTTCTTTTCTTCTGGCGATATATCGCGTAACTGCAACCCACTTATACTACGACGTCGTTTCATGTCGGAAAAATCATATAAAAAGAGATTGGATTGCTCCTTAAAAGCGCTGGCGTATCTCAGAGCCTGGTTTTGATCCAGGGACCTGTGGGTTGTGGGCCCACCACGCTTCATTAAAGCCATTTAAATAGACAAAGAAGCTTGCCCTAGTCTAGTACTGGTGAATGACAAAGCATGCTAAATGGATAGTGAAGAAACGGATCTGTCGAGTACTCATTCAAATGCAATTGGGATTTCTGATTTGATGGCCAATTATTATTAAGTACATTAATAGTAGTTTTAATAAGTTTGCACTATTAATTTCTCTTTCTGTGTTGATCTATTTATGTGTACTAGTGCTAGTTATATTATTTTCTGGGCATAAAATTACGTTCTTATATATTTTATCTCTTAATGAATCAAGAATTTTTTTCAAAAACGGAATAAAATGTATCAATCCAGCCTCGAAAACAAGCAACTTCATACGTCACAAACAAAAACCAATTTTCGCGCGCCAACAATTAATCAAATCCCAGACAGTTTGTCTTGGGTGGGGGGCAGCGAACGTCACTCTTTTTAAGCTGAAAATTTTTTATATTATATATTATCATTATTATAATTTTTTTAAAATTTGTTTGACCGGGATGAGCAAAAATGAGATCAAAACCGATTTCATTCGATTATATTTGGTTCAATACTTTAATAAATTTAGTTTAGTTCAATTCGATTGTCAGTTTAGTTTTTTATATAAAAAATCGAATCAACTAAAATTATTAGTTAATCAAACTGATTTAAATCAAATAAGATGTAAAATACATATAATCGAATTAAATCAAATTAAAATTTTCTAGGTTCAATTTATATATTTATAAAATTTAGTTTAATCAGTTCAATTAAATTGATTTTTTCAAAAATTTAGATTCAATTCGATTTGTAAAATATAAAATTTGATTTGATTAATTTTAATAAAAAACTGAACTGACCAAGTTGCCCGCTCTAATATGAATCATAGGCTAAATATATAATTGTTAATTGCAGACGTTCTTGAATTGTCAAAATCATCTTGCCATTTTTAATAGGACTCGAAGCAACTTACACTCATATTATGTAGCTTCCACCCTAATTTTATTTTTGAAAAGTAATTAAGTAAAAATTTCAACATAAGACATGAATATCATTATATGTAGATGGACGTCATTTTATTTTTAGATAGAACAAAATATATATTAGACGGCATTTTATTTATTATTATTATTATTATTTACAAGTGATCTATGTCTTAATAGTAAATGGTGATACTCTAGGACTAAGTACTCTAAATTTAAATATAAAAAAAAAAGTTTTCTAAATTTAAATTATATCAAAAGAGGTAAATGTATTTATAAGATAAATATTATTCCCTCCTCCACTAACAATTAATTTTATAATTAATCCATCGAGGGAGCAAATTCACGTCACTCTTTCGGTGGTCACTTTCTGGACCATGTTCATTCATTTTTATCGATGGACCATTTCGTTGAAAATTCTGCTTCCAGAGATTGAATCTTCAACAGTTATGATTGTTAAATGTGATATTCGATTTGATAGTCTTTGGTTCTTTAGGTATCACCAAACTCTATCGTAATTTTGTTCGATTTGATACAATTAACTCTCTTAAAATTAATTTGTTCCTCCATTAGATACACTTGGCTCTATTAAAAACTGATGCACTTTTTTTTAAAAAACTTTTTCTCTGGTGTGGGCTCAACTCAGTTTATTATCAAGTGGGTATTTGATTATTACAAGTACAATTAATTAAAAAAGCTATGGTGAAATTCCTTTAACCTCTTACACTTTCTAGAATATATATATTAGAATAAAAATTTGAAAAAAGATCATCCAAGTTTATTCATCATATAAGAAATATATAGTAGCGGCAATAACTCATTATTTTTTTTTTTTTAAGGGCAATCAATCATTGTTAAAGATTTAAAAATTGTTGAATATATTTTATTTAATTGTTTATCCACCGTTATATTTGTAATAGTTTATTTCAGTGGGCTTTTAATGCTAATAGCAATGGAAATAAATTATTACATCAAGTATTTAAATGCAATAGTTTTAGTCTAATTTCAAGTAATGATTTATATGAACTAAAACATCGGTTTTGATTATTTATTTACAGTGATTTCCTCATAAATATGTAATATTTTTAATTTTATTTTATATTGCAGTTATTTGTGCATAAAATAATATTCTATTTTCAAGTTAGAAGATAGATTTTCAAATATAAACTATAATTTGAGTGTGTTTATTTTAACAGTTTTCAATGATAGTATTATATTTAATAGCAACTCTCATATCAATATCAATTATTAAATTAATTTTAACATAGTTGTAATAATTGTTATATCAATATTCACTATTAAATTTCAATAATTTTAATACAATAATAACTATTTACTATATTTGCTAAAAGGAAATATATTTTTACAAATCATTTATAATTTAAACTTTTTTCACAAATTAATATTATTGATTACGGAGATATTAATTAATTATGAATCCATATTTTAATGAAAAGTTAATTATTGTCTACAATCAAAATATATTTTATATAGTTAATTACTATAAATCATTTATATTTTGTTATATTTGATTAATTTGTATCTAAAATTATTTTTTAATTTGATATTTTCAATTAAAATTATTTAAAAGTTCATAACGCCCTAAATGTATATTACATTTTTAGATTTCATTATCCGCATTATCAACAAATCCTATTATTTCTTTTTCAACTTCATATAATAAGATAAATTTTAGATTAATTAATTATAGTCACAATTAAATACATACTTTATAATCATAATATGATTATTAAATATTTAAAATAATAAAATTATAATTATAATTTATTTTTTAAATATAATTAAATTATTATAATTTGAATATATATATTTAATTATGATTATAATTTATTTATTTATTTTTATTATAGTAAAATTAAAAGATAATAAAATTAATGAGATAATAGAGATATAAAAATTTAATATAATATTAAAAGTATTATAGATATTTTAAAGAATTTTAATAGAAACTATCAAAATAGAAAAATATAATAGTGTAATGGATGAAATGGTAGAGATTATTCTATGCAGTGTAAAAAGTAAGGAATAATATGGTAAAATATGACAAATTATTATAGTAATAAATTTATAATTTTAATAAACAATTAATAAAATAATAATAAAATAAATATAAGATATTAAATTATACAATTATAAAATATTAAAAGTGATTAGGGTTCATGGAAAATAACTTTTATAAGGAAGGAAAAATTTTTTGAATAATATATTTTCTAGTGTTTGGAATATATTATGAAAACATTGATTTCATTTTGATTTATAAGATTATAACAAAATTTAAATAATAAATATTTTATATTTATATTATTTATTATTTATTATAAGAAAAAATATATTGAAAATAAATTTTTTTTGTGGATTCTCACTTTTCATTGACGACTATTGTCAATCGACAATAATCAATAAGAATAACAATGATAAATGATAATAAATAAATAAATATATATATATATATATATGATTTTTTTTTATTTAGATGAATTTATCATTTTTTTTATCAAACAAATATTTTTTGTTAATAAATTTTATTGAATATACCAAATGGGAAAAATATGAAAAATATTTTTCTAAAAAAATGTTTTACTGTAAAACAAACAAAGCTTAATTGAATATAATTAATCATAAAATAATTATAATAATTAATTTTTTTATATTAAAATAAAATCTATAAGTTCTGCACCTGAGAGGTGTTAGAAACTAACTAGTGTATATAAGAAGAACGACAAAAAAAAAAAAATGAAGGAGCGGTTCTAAGCCTCTGATTGGTCAAATGGTCTGAGCAGTGACCATACAACACAGGTCAATATAAATGTTTCGGTGGAAATTGAATTAAGTAGGCTGATTAAATTCATAAAATTTAAAATTAAATTATCAATCATTCAAATAGACTGTTATAATTATTTGCAAATATGATAAATATATTTTAATTTTTTAAAATTATTTTGAATAATATTTTGATATATATAATTTTTTAAAATTATTAAAATGAAAATTGATAATAACTAAATTTATTGGTTATTTGGATTTTAAGAAAACAATAAACAGGACCCACAACCACAGTGATTGTGATTTAAAAAAAAAAAAAAAAAGAAAGAAAGAAAACGTAGCGTAGGGGAAGAACTTGCAGTATTATGTCCACAGCCGGTGCTTTGAAATTTGAGTCTCGCCATTGGTTGTTGTTGCTTTGAAATTTGAGTCCGAAAGAAGGTCTAAAATAAATTTGGTCATAAAAGTCAACGACATGTTTCTTCTGAGAGCAAGGAGAAGTAGATAAAAATAATACTACTATTTGATTATCGATTCCTATTTTTCAGCATTGGGGAGGATCTTTAAATCGATTTTATAAATTTAATTTTTGCGAAAAATACATAATGTTTTTTACGAAAATAACTATTCTATTCATCAAACAAAATTTAATAAAAGATTTCAATTAGATATATTCCTTCAAAAACTAGTTAGGTATTTAGATATTGAAGCGTGGGTGGACTTCTTTATTTCTAGTTGTATGTAACGACGAACACTTGAATGGCTCAGAGTTTCTAATTTATTCATATAAATGAATGAATTATTGAGTTCTGCTGATGGTGTAATCTGTGGAAGCCAAGTGAATGATGCAACTCCCACCGTCCATTTCATTATTACAGTTTTCATTTCCACTTTCCAATCGTCAGCACAGTCCATCTATTTTTGTTACTATGGTACAAATCATAATGGTCATTAATTAATACAAGCATCCGAACAAATAAATTTCTTTACATGAAGAAGCACTTATGGCAGGGAGAATCATGCACTCACTCCCTACTCTATCTTAGTGGTAATTAAATAAACAATATATTAAATATCTGATATAATGTCCCAAATAAGGGAGAAATAAAAAAGAAAAAGAAAAAGCTACAATAATCGGTATGGAGTGGTAGTTGTGGCTTGTAATATTTTGTCTTGCTTCTCTTTTAATAAGTTGTTGTCTCACTCTTTGTCTGCACATGCACTCTCCTTATCCTACGCTATCCATGAAATTTTTTTTTTTCTATTATTTATCATTTAAGTTTAGGGAGATAGAGTTGGTCCTGAGTGCGTATTAAAAATAATCTAAATATCATCCACAAAGTCTTATTACTAATTATAAATTTATCCTTAAAAAAAGGATTTTAATACTACTAAGTCATAAAAAAGAAAAAGTGGGGAGCGTAAATGATGCATGGGTATAGGCTTGTCAATGATTATGTAATAGTTAGCTGCTCTCCCAAGCAAATACAGCTCATATCAATCATCATTTTTAATCATCTTTTATCATTGTCAACTACGACCAATCCATTCTTCTACTATTGTTTTTATTTTTCATTTCTCATTCATCTTATGTACTTGATGCCTCTGTCCTCTTTCTCCTACTGTTTCTTTCTTTTTCTTCTCTTGGACATGGCTGAATTTTGCAATCCTTGATGCAATCATCTGCATTTTACAAACAAGTATGTGTCTCTTTTCTGCTCGTAGCCTCTTAATTATATGTTATTCTTTTCTGTTTGGTTGGTGAGAAAATGATCTCTTCTGCGCATAGGACTATGAATGTCGGATTCCTACTAATTTCCCATGTTGATTTTCCTCAGCAATCACAAGTAGTTAGCTAAGAGATTGCTCTAAAAGTCAACATATGTAAAAGATTTCTAATCATGGTTAGGTTGCTAATTTTTGACCAATGCTGCCTAACAAAGTCTTAGGAATCATTCCTTTTTAGAAAGAAACTAGAAATGTCTCTACTTGAAATAAGAATGTGCAATCAACTATATTGTAATTTTCTTTCTTCTCCTGCTTCTAATTTCTGATCCATCTTTTACCTTAATTCGTGTATATGCAGCCAGGATTTATATGTGCTTTTTGGCTCTGCACCAAAATGAACATCGTGCTCATTTTCTCTGCAATTCTCTTCTTTGGAGCTGTTTTTTTACCTGCCAATTCAGAGCCACTAGAAGATAAAGAAGCTTTGCTAGATTTCCTTCATAATATTCATCATTCGCATACCCTAAATTGGAACAAAAGCTCTTCCATATGCAGTGAATGGACGGGAGTGACCTGTAACCGTGATCATACTAGAGTTACGACCCTCAGGTTGCCTGGAGAGGGAATTCAAGGTTCAATTCCACCCAATACTCTTAGTCGCTTGTCGGCTCTTCAGATCCTTAGTCTCAGATCAAATGGAATTTCAGGTTCTTTCCCTTCTGATTTCTCCAAACTTGGAAACTTGACTGACCTTTATCTTCAATTCAACAACTTTTCAGGCTCATTGCCTTCAGATTTCTCAAGATGGAAGAATCTCGCAATTCTTGATCTCTCAAATAATGGCTTCAACGGTAGCATTCCACCTTCAATTACCAATTTGACTCACCTCACATCTTTGAACCTTGCTAACAACTCATTTTCTGGTGTTATTCCTGATATAAATATTCCTAGTTTGCAATCTCTAAATTTAGCCAACAATAATCTCACTGGAAGCGTGCCTAGATCGCTTCGAATGTTTCCAAGTTGGGCATTTTCTGGTAACAAACTTTCACCACCAGAAAGTTCTCTTCCTCCAGCTCTTCCACTTCAGCCACCAGGTCCTCAACCATCAAGGAAGACCAAAAAACTAAGTGAATCTGCAATATTGGGGATTGTAATAGGCGGATGTGTGCTGGGTTTTATATTTGTTGCTCTTTTGATGGTATGCTGCTCCTCGAATAGAGATGGCGAACGCGGATTACCAACAAAGTCACAAAAGAAAGATGGGACTTTGAATAAAAATGCTTCAGTCAACCAAGATAAGAGAAATAGGCTTGTCTTCTTTGAAGGTTGTAGTCTTGCTTTTGACCTGGAGGACTTGTTGAGAGCATCTGCTGAAGTGCTTGGGAAGGGAACGTTTGGTACGACTTATAAGGCAGCGCTTGAGGATGCCACTACAGTGGCGGTGAAGAGGTTGAAGGAAGTGACTGTGGCTAAGAAAGAGTTTGAGCAACAGATGGAAGTTGTTGGGAGTATTAGGCACCCAAATGTATCTGCATTAAGGGCATATTACTATTCAAAGGATGAGAAACTTACAGTGTGTGATTACTATGGGCAGGGGAGCATTTCTGCAATGCTACATGGTATGTCAAAACCTTTTTCAATCTGTTTCTTTGCTGGTTTACCATTCAACTGCGTGGCAAGCCTTAAATTCTAGAATTAGAATTGTCTTATATTCATTATGTGCTTTATATATATAACTGATAGAAAATGAGTTCCGAATTTTGCAGGTAAAAGAGGGGAGGGTAGGACTCCTTTGAACTGGGAAACAAGGCTGAAAATTGCAATTGGTGCAGCAAGGGGCATTGCTCATATCCACACACAGAATGGTGGCAAACTTGTCCATGGAAACATCAAAGCCTCAAACATTTTCCTCAACTCTGAGGGATATGGTTGCATATCTGATATTGGTTTGGCGACATTGATGAGTCCAATGCCACCACCAGTAATGAGGGCTGCAGGGTACCGTGCCCCAGAAGTAACAGATTCTAGGAAAG
The DNA here is from genome assembly GCA_949677035.1 of Omphalea diandra. NCBI lineage: Eukaryota > Viridiplantae > Streptophyta > Magnoliopsida > Malpighiales > Euphorbiaceae > Omphalea > Omphalea diandra. The sequence continues at coordinate 48,228 of CATIWR010529080.1, read as the reverse complement.
CAACTCATGCATCCGATGTTTACAGTTTTGGGGTCTTGCTGCTAGAACTTCTGACTGGAAAATCCCCTATACATTCTACAGGTGGTGATGAGGTTGTTCACTTGGTGAGATGGGTGCATTCTGTGGTGAGAGAGGAATGGACTGCTGAAGTGTTTGATGTTGAGCTTTTAAGGTACCCTAATATTGAGGAGGAAATGGTAGAGATGTTACAAATAGGAATGAACTGTGTGGTGAGGATGCCAGAGCAGAGACCTAAAATGTCTCATGTAGCGAAAATGGTGGATGAAATTCAGCGAGGGAATACCGAAAACCCACCATCCTGTGAAACTATTTCAACCCCTACACCACAGGCGGCAGATTTAGCTTCCACTTCTGCTCCCCCTCTACTGTGAGAATCTACTGTCGTGGAGCGATCAAGATATGTGCAATTTTTTTTTTCATGACTTCAATTATTAATTTTAAGTTTTGCTGTTGGTTTTTATTAGTTGAGTTGTTTAGACAAATTTAGTACTGGAATTAGTTTAGCTGTCTTAATACCTGACCAACTCAAGTCAAAGGAAAAGTTGGGTCCTTCATTGTTGTACTATTCTGTCAGGACTCATAGTTAAGTGAAGTTTAGTGATTTTGCTATATAATGCCACGAAATAGATCTATACCTGTCTGTTTGTGCCATGTCTAAGTGCATGTGAAGAATAAGCCGGTCCGGGATCATGACTTGTGCCAAAATGTACGTTTGTTAAAACCACTTTGAATGACCTCAGATATCATGATTATCGATCATCGACTATATTTGCGATTTGGATTGGCTTGCTACCGACAATAGATGATACATTTGTCGTATATCCAAAGGAGATTACGTTGTCGTGTTAAATAGGCTCGATTCTTAAGCTTGCTCATAAACTCAACTAAGAAATGAACACCATAACGTGAACATACGTTCCATTCAGAGTAGGAAACTGGCCCTGAAATTTGAACAGGGTTTATCTGACTCCGTCCGAACAAAGCAACCTATACCAAACGATGTTTCAAATTGTAAGCGATACGAAACTGGTGAATGATCCAGTGACATTAGGAGTTTTACGGTCAATGATAGATTTTGTTTTTTTTTTTAAAAAAAAAAAGAGTTTTACAGTCATTGATGAATTACTTCAAATTGTGGATTGGACCCTGACCGAGCATCATGGTTTTTTTTTTTTCTTTTTCTTTTGACGGATGAACACCCTGGCCCAGATCAAGTTAATGATATAAGTGACTCAAATGTTGTCTGCTATAACCATAGGATCAAGCCTAAAGAGTTAAAGAGCGATATAGGATCGGACTGATGATTCCTTCCCCATCCATACTTTGAATGGCTAAAGCAATTGGTTGTCAACCACAAACAATTTGTATACAAACTAAAATTCACAAGAGTCGCATAGAACAAATTATATTACACTTTTGAACACCCAAAAAATCTCATTTCATTCATTCAAACGGAGATGGTTTAGTATTGAAAAAATGATTGTTCTTTTACTATAAAGAATTACACAAGCACAGAAACAAGAACGCAAGTTAACATTCAGAGGGATTGGCCCTGATTTTAACTACTTAGTAGTAACTCTCAATGCAAGGGATCATAATGATCTTAGGTCTTTACAACGAATGTTGATGCTTTCCGACGAATTCTAAAAACTTATGAAGCCATGCACAATACAAGCTGAAACTCACTTCCTCAGAATTTGTGTTTTAACACCACCTGAAATCAACGAAAGAGAGAGAAGACAATGAGAGCTTTTATTTATGATGAATTACGGTTTACAGAGCACAAACAAAAACAAGGCATAATTATTTCCTAGCGCATGCTGTAAATAGCTGCAGAAAAAACTATGGATCCAACAAAAAAGGAAAAAAAAAAAAAGGTTAAGAAGCATAGCATCACTGACCTTCTACTTCCTCAAATTGAACTTCCTTTACCAATTCAGCAGCTGCATGGTACTCAAAGCTGCAGATATAGTTGGCAAATCAATTCACTGATAACATCTCAGAGAACAATTCGACAATAACTCTTCTAACAACTATGTTTTTAAGCAATAACATTTGAAACGAAAGAACTATTGCCCCCCAAACTTTATAATGTAACAGAAGAAAAAAGAAAAAGAATTGAATTGTAGTCCCCAAAGACAACAATTTTTCACTTCTTCATTTTCTATTATCCAACGTAGAAAGAAAATATCTCTCTTTTATCATTGATCATGCAATTAGCTAATTCCCTTAATTCGCACAGATTCACATATAAACTAACCATAGTCATAGATCACATAACAGATCATAACAAAAATTCCCATGTCATAAGACTATTACATCAAGCAATTTTGTGTAATGTGGTTACAGAAAGATATTACCAGCCCTTGCACCGCATACAAGCATGATCAGGAAAAGGTTTCCTTTACCTATTGGAGAAAATAACATCAAGTTCGTAGTCAGACGCACTTTTGGTAGCTTCTACCAACACGGTCACAATTTCAGTCTTTCGAGTACTGGCCATAAGCAAATCATACTCCGTTGGAATGACAATTGCAAAGAAATTATCACTCAATTCGCTCAAAAGTACCTTCTCTACAGCAGCCAATGTTATACGCCGTTTAAGCGCATAAGTCTCAGGGTCAACAATATAAATTGCAAAGTCAGTCACCATTAATATTCGTCGTTTCGTCTTCCCTGAAGAAGTAAATTTCAACACTTTATCAGCGAACAGCACTTGATCGTCACCTGCACGAATAATAATCAATCAAAATTAGACCATGACATTATGGATTTAATGATATGTATAAGGAATCGAATTGAAGAAACCTTGTTTTTGAAAAATCCTGATCAAACACGGATTGGAAGGGACGTCGAGGTAGTCCCCTTTAACATCTCTATGAAGGGATGCTTTTCTGCGAACCTTGATGCCCATGAACGGCTCTTGATCTTCGCTCGGGGGCGCTTGGGAATCCTCGATTTGGACTCGCCGCCCAGACTTTTGCTTCCTCATTGTCTGACGTTAGAGGGACTTTGGGATTGTTTTGGGAAAGTGAGATTGTAGGAACTGGGGTGTTGGTGGTGCACCATGCGCTTGATCCGTCGCGATTCCCTCGATTGGGTCCCTTGTTGGGTTGGCGTGGCCCGGCTTCCTACACCTGTGAATTTGAATTCATTTCATCGCTTAATTATTGAATTTTATTTTGAATAATCAATTGACCTAATAGTTTTTTTAGATTTAAATTAATTGTTTTTTATCAATCAAAATTTTTTTTATCTCAATATGTAATATTTTTCAGAATTCAACTGAATAAATCAGTCAAATTAATAAAATGAAAAAATGAAAATCAATTGATGATCTGATTTGATTAAAAACTAAAAATTAATCAAATAAAAAATAGTTCATATTTTAAAAATTAAAAATTGAAAACTAAATTAAATCCATCCAATTGAAAATTAAATTATTTTTATGAAAAGATTTAAAATTTTTTAAAAATATACTCTTTTAAATGTTAAAAATATTTTTTTCATTATTTTAACACATTATATTATTTTTTATTTTTAAAAATATTTGTAAATATTATATATATTTTTATTTTAAATCATATCAATTAAAATAATAAATTAATTAAATCATTAGATTCATAGATTTATTAATCAATGATATATATAAGGTTTTATTAATCAAATAAAACTTGGCCAATATGCAAATCTTCTATAAAAATGAGTTAAATACGCTGAACTCTCTGAGTTTGACCTTATTATACTGTTAGTCTCTCATTTTCAAAAATTATATTACAAAGTCCCTATCTTTTGATTCCATTAATTATTTGATCATTTCATTAATATTACAATACTTTTTTTTATTAGTAAATTAAGTTAACAAATTAATCTAAAAATTATTGAAATACTTAAAGTACCATTTTCTTCTCCTTTACCTAAATTCTTTTAATTTTTATCTCTCTCTCAATTTTCATCTCACCATCACCTGCATATTTACCATCATCATTAACAAAACCAAACCAATAACCATCACCATTTCCATTAACCTATAACAAAATCAAACTCATTTGCTCTCTTCTTAACTTTCCTCTTTCTTAATATAAAAACAAGATTTCAATTTGTCGCACTTGCTTTTCGTGTAGGACGTGGGAGATCGAACAACTTCTAACACGTTATGATTGTAAATTCAAGATCAGACCCTATGTCTTCTTCTCGTTCCCTGTCTTTTTTTGGTCACCTCATTTTCAGATTCATGAAACCGCAAATGGAACCAAACAAATGCTAGCTTAGGGATGCAGGATTATGCAGACATGGAAGAGCGCGGCCTTCGTTTGTCGACGTTCAGACATGGATGATCGATGGAATTCAGGTTCCAGATAAGTAACATGCAAACATGGATCATTGTCGGAGGCATTCATTAACCCTTTTTATTTTTGATTTTGTGAATTGATTTATGAGATTGACATTTCTTTTCCCATCTTCACATTTTTGTTTTGCCCATCTTCACATTTTGAAGTTTTTTTTATCTTTCTTTTGATTGTTTTATGAGTTTTGATTTTGTTTGTTTTCAACTAAAGATAAATTTGGGTTGTTCATGAGTCTTGGAAACGATGAATTTAGATTTTCTGGATTTTGATTTTGGGTTGTTATGGAACGATGAATTTAATATGTTGGGTGCCCTCGATCGATTCGTTGTGTTTGCGTTTGATTTAGTCCAAAATGACTATGTTTGATTTTATCAATTTGGTGTTTGTGTTTGATTTGAATTGAAAATTTGATTTAGAATAAAGAACATTATGGTTATTTAATGATTTAACAAAAATTTTGATAGAAAGATGAAAAAGTTAACAACATCAAACGATAAAAAAAAATTTAGTATAATTTTTAAAAATGAGTAACTAAATAATATAATAATATAAAACTCAGAAAGTCAATGTATTTATTTAACCCTATAAAATTAAACTATAAATAAATTATTTTGTTTTCAAACTTTTAAGATAACTAAATTAATCGAAGTCACCTTTAAAATGAAACAAGGTAGAATTTTTTCAATCATTAATTAACAGTTAGATAAAGTCTAAGTGATTCAGTCCAACCCAATAATACCAAACACTCCACAAAAATCTATTTATAATTTGCAGTATCCTTGTACTGTTCATACTATTGAATAAAATTTTTATTAAAAAAAAATGCTTTTCTAGAGCTAACCTTCATCTCTCAATTGATTAAATTTCACTGGAAACAAAAGCACAGTAATCTTGTTATCCTAAATTAACCATTTTCAGATGTCAACATTGATATAAAAGCTAGATATCCTTACCCAATAACAACCTGCTTATGAACCTAATAGTACCATACAATAAGGATTACAATACATTATGAATTACTGAAGTATCATACATAGGGCTTAATGAAAATTTTGGCCCATGAGATGATATTGTAAATGAAGTGGCCTGTAGAAAGAGAAACTCGCAAATTAATCTCAATTTTTTTTTTAAAAAAAAAATTCAGCCAAATCTCTATAACTTTTTGAGTTTTTAGCACAAGCTATTCAGAACAATTGATGCTGAAAAAGATTCATATGCAAATGTCTAGCTATTTATCATATATTTTTGCTTGTTAAAATTTTCTGCTATTGGATTTTTTTTAGCATTATTATTTATCTTAACGTACTTATTATATCTATTCCATTAAAAGGAAAAATAATGAGCAAATGACAAAGCTTTTTTCAATCAACCAAGAAAACTGAACAAAGCAAGAGAGGGAAAGAAAATAATTTAGAGAAAATGGATTTTGAAATATCTCAAGAAGCTGAAGAAAAACTTTTCTCTATCCTTTATTTTTTTAAAATGTTATTTGTCTTGATTGACCGCATATGAAATGCATATCTATGATAACTATATTAGAACCTCATAAAATTAATTGGTTAAAAAATCAAGAATTTAATTTTTCTTGTAGTTAAAAAAAATATAATAATAATATCATTTAAATTATGTCATATGTCATTATAATAAAAAAAAGTAAAACGACGATAATATAAATATAAAAGAAAAAGACATTTGTATTTTATAATATTAACTTATACTATAAATCTTATTATTTTTTATTTTTATATTAATTAATTTTAATAATTAGCTCAGCTTCTAAAAAGAAAAAATCTCGTTTCTTTCTCTAGATTTTTTTTTCTTCCTTTTGTTGGCTTTGAATTTATGAGATCCTTCTTTTTTTTTTTTATTATGTTTTAAATAATGTTCATATCTAAAATTTTATTGACTTTATTAAATTTATTGTCCATTTCTCGAAGTTTTATATCTTCATATTATTATCAATTATGCCATTTGCTATAAAAATTTTTCTATTGTGAAAGTTCTGATACGTGTGTACTTATATTTGATATTTAATTATTTAATTAGTGGTAGAACAAACTATATATACACTCAATTTGCAGGTTGTAAAACATCAAATTATACTTAAGGTGTAACTTAAGAATAAAATAATGATAGAAATCTTGCACTTCGATTTATACTATATATCCAAAATAATAAAATTTTTAGTTAATTATGAAAAATTAATTCTAATAATTCATCATTAAATGTACACTGATCCTAAAAGAAAAAAGAAAAAGAAAAGGCTCGTTGTGCATTTTGTTTGCACTCAGATTAACTAGTTGGTGTAGTTAAAATAATACTTGTATTAATTTATTTTTTTTTGTTAATCAAGATTTATGTTCCTGAATTTGATTTCAAAAAATATTATTCGATAAACAACACACTTACAGCAGCAAATTTGGTGAAAAACAAAATAAAGGAAGTGGTCAAATGCGGACGGTTTATTGTAACCCTTAAAAAAAAAAAGGAGGAACGAGTAGACCCTTTGACTATACTTATCAAAAGACCCCCGGGTTTGGTTCTTTTCCGCGCAGCTTCCAGTTTTCACTTTGTCCAAAGCAAGCAACGCGGTATTCACTTTATCCTCCACCAAAAAAAACCCCATTATACGACGCCGTAATATCGATGGACGATTCTTATCCACCAATAAACAGCAGATTAAAATATCGTAATAATACTTTTCAAAATAATAATAATAATAGTTTTTACCAAAAATTAAAAAAAAAAAGTTAAAGAAGAATTACCAAAAAAAAAAAAAAAGAAGAAGAAGTATTCATTCGACGGCCGCTTTCGGCGAAAATATATATATATATATATATATATATTATGTATATAGTGATTTACGTACAGAAAACGCAAAGAGGGACCACAGCTAAGGAATCCAAGGGTTGGAAAGCATGGTCCCACAGATTTATTAAAAGTCATTACCTTACCAGATTCCAATAAGTCTTCTCATTCCATTCCATGGTTTTTCTTTTGTGCTGATTATCGTTGTGTCGGCGTCCTCCTCTCAAATAATATACCACTACCCACCCGGAAAGGCATAAGAAGCAGGCAGGAGGATCAATTACTTTTTTTCGTCTCAGGTACTCTCACTTTCATAATTATTCTATAAATTTGATGTTGATCTGAGGCTCTAAGGGGTTGAATTGCAGATTCAGAGATGGCGTCCAAGCGGATCTTGAAGGAACTCAAGGATTTACAGAAGGATCCTCCTACTTCATGCAGCGCTGGTATTTCCTTCTCTTCATCTTTACCTATTTTGATTTTGATGAAATTTTTTTTTTTTTTTTTTTTTTATCTTCTTTGTTTTTTTTTATTTGTTAGAGTTTTATTTGGTGAATATTACTTGATTTTTATTTTGGGGACATACAGAAAAGATTTGCGGTTATAATTGGATTCGACAGTCATTTTATTATTATTTTTAGATGGGATCACTTAAAATATTGGGAAAATAATTGTTCATCTGCATCCTAAGAAGTTTATTTCAAATGATATGTTCTTCATGCTTATTTCAAATCCCTAAGGAAAAAACTTTACGTGACTATTCTCTATCTGGCTTTTTTAAATCCAACTCTTTTGAATTAGACAACCTAACTACTAGCTTTCCCAGTCAAGCCAACCTCTTAAATTCTTCCACCCCAAATGGAATAATAGGGGATGGAGATGGACATGGGTCTGCTTATCAGTCCGCTGGTTTCTTTGTCACGTTGTTTGTCACTCCAATTTTATTTTAAGAGTTTTCTTCCCTCTAGTTGTTGAAGTTGCATGCTTTGGGCCCTTATATCTTTTTTCTGCAAAGACAGCTGCTTTTCCATTGATCTGTTTGCGTCATTTCTGGAATTGTTTCAGGTCCTGTGGCTGAGGACATGTTTCATTGGCAAGCAACAATTATGGGTCCTCCTGACAGTCCATACGCAGGGGGTGTTTTCCTAGTTACTATCCATTTCCCTCCAGATTATCCATTTAAGCCTCCCAAGGTTATCTTCTTTGCCTATACGTGCATGTGTTACTTTCTCATCCTGTGTTAAACTTTTGGAAATTTTGTCATCCATGTAAAATGCATGCTTGGAAGAAATCCCAAATGGTTGCATGTTATTCACAGTCTTATCTCTTAAATGTTAGAATAACTAGTCTGTTTATACTTCCATCTGTTCAGATCTCTCCAGTTATAATGTCAGGCCCTGTTATAAGGCGAGCAAATAGATGAGCTTTGTACCACAAAGTGAAGTTTTTTAATCTACTATATATATTTTTACAAATCAATAATCATGTGATGTTCTTTATGGTGCTTTTATTAGAAGGCTGAAGATCAAATCAGGAAAGATGCATGTCATATTATTGAAATTTTTGAAGATTGCAAAGTACGTTGCTTTGCAATCCTGCAATTTACTTTGCTCAACAAGACTCAATATAAGTAACTATTTTGGTCATGACACTGAGAATTTTGTTCATTGTTTGCAACTACTTGAGATTAGAATCACTTTCTAAAAGAAAAAGACAAATTATTGAACTGTAAATTCTTGGCTTACATTGGGAACCAAAGTTAGCTATGTGCCCATACCAATGACTCTCCTGTGTGTTGTCACATGTGTCTCTGCATCTTATTAGTTGCCATTTGTGGCATTTATGGTGGTATATGTCTGCAGTCAAGGAATGTTGAATGCAGTTTGATTACTTTATATGTGCACATGTGCATGTGTCATTAATTTTTTTGTGGATTTTTTTTGTTTGCAGGTAGCATTCAGAACAAAGGTATTCCACCCAAATATTAATAGCAATGGGAGCATTTGCTTGGACATCTTGAAGGAGCAATGGAGCCCTGCACTAACCATTTCCAAGGTTCTTATTTACTGACTCTTGATCTGAAATTCCAAAGAAGACATTGTTCTTTCACTTATCATATTTGAAGTGCTTAATTAAACCATATTAGTCACTTCATCTTGTAGAACTGCAGTTTCAGTTTTTATTTCTATCTAAATATTCATGTGATATAAGGAGAGAGGTTACTCAACAAAACCCTTTTGACTCTCTGATAAGGTTTTCCAAAATCTTGAGCTAAAAAAGGTTATGCCCTTTAAAGAGAGATTTACGCTTGCGTAGAAAACTTAACCACTACTCTTGCATAATTGCTGATTATGTCCCAAGAGTCTTCTATCTACAACAATGAAATGGTGGTGGAATTAATACCCAAGGGATTCTATCATTCTATCTTCACAATGGAGAATATATTTCTACTGACCAAGCATAGGTTGAATAGGCAGGGAAGCTGATCCTAAGTCAAATAAATTTACCAAAACACCAATTTGACGAAATTTGCAAGTAGTCTGATAATAGAGAAGAAGATTGGAAACCAGTGGCTAAATTCAAGGTTCCTATTATAGTTTTTATCCCTCTTTAATTGGTTTTCGGTATGAAGTGGTATTCAAACTTTGCCAAATGATCAACACCTGAGGTCACTATAGGAGGAGCCTAGGCATCAGACCATTATTTCTAGAAGGCCTATCTCTGGTCAGGATTTCCATATCATGATGTTAACAACCTCATTGGGAACCTCCTTTTTTCTTTTATACAACTGGTCTTATTGATCTTAGGCACATCATTGCAGCAAACACATCATATACAATCATATTAGTCTTATTAACATCAAGATTTAAGTCATCTCAGTCACTGTTATTTCACCATTTTAAACCCAGTTGTTTTTTTCAATGCAGTTCATATTTTTCACTGGATGTCAGGTTTTAATTTAAAGAATGTGTTTTTACTTTGCAGGTGTTGCTTTCGATATGCTCTTTGTTGACAGATCCGAATCCTGATGATCCATTGGTGCCAGAGATTGCTCACATGTACAAGACAGACCGGAATAAGTATGAGACAACTGCAAGAAGCTGGACCCAGAAGTATGCCATGGGCTAAATGGGGTTTCTGGTGCGAAGGGAGGGGTTATTTTATATTCATTTTAATTTTTGTCTTTTCAGTTGTGTATCCAATTATCAATGATTCTCCGTTTCCAATCTAAATGGGCAGAAGTGGTCCATAACGATCTAGTTGGAAGAGAAACATATATGTTCGTTTCAATTGATGTATGGATAATGTTGCAGTGTCGTCAGGTACGCTGAAACTGTGCAAATGTGTCCCTAATTCAATGTTAACTGAAGTTTCCTATAATTCTTGTTTGGGCACTGGTTTATTATCGTGGGATATTTTTGGGATAAGTATCGCGTGGTGGTGGTCTTCTTTTATTAATTGACAAAACCAGGCGAATGATAAATCCCACTTAACGGCTGCAAATGAAGACCCAACTTGCTAATAGAACCAGTAACCTGCGGACAGACAGACCTATGGGAACCGCGTGTGGTTTAAGCGATTCAACCGTTCTGGGTTTGATCATTGATATTAGTGAGTAGATGATATCTGTATCTATAAAATCAGGGACAAGGGGGCGAATTTTTGAATTGGCTAAAATCCTCGACATAAATTCCTTTATCGACAGAAGAATACTAATTGTGTTTCTAATTTTATTTGTTGAGAATAAAGATGACTTGTGTTAATTTGAAAAAAAATAAATTGGTTTTTTTAATGCTGCATGAATTTTCAATTAAATAATATACAATAATTTTCATAAAACAAGCTACTGAAAATATTATCAAATGCATAGCATTACAAAGTGAGATATCTGTTTGATCGGTAGAGTAGCTTAGCCTAAACGAGATCATTTCTGCTCTGAGTACATGGTGGTACAAGTTAATGATCACTGGTTCCTTTCCTTTTCCTCAGAAAAGAGTCGCAATTCAAAACTCAGAAAGAAGGGCTCCTGCTCTTCAAAGAAAAAAAAGAAAGTACAGAAAAGACAGGTTGAGGCAGTCGGCAACTAAAAAATACTCCGAGTTGGTATTTGTAGCCCAAAACAGTAAGTTGGGCCATTGTTTAGGGAAAATGCTACGTGACACAAGTGTAATCAGGCCGTGTTTATTTTATTTTTTTGCAAATTTTAAATAGTATTTAATTACATATCTTTTATTTTTTATATTTAATTATATTAAATTTTATATTTATCCTTTTATAATTATATATAGAATTTAAAACAACCAAACATAGCCTTGACAACTTTAATGCTTATTTGATTATTTTAAATTTTATACAAGTTTATAAAAATAAAAAAATAAATATAAAATTTAATATAATTAAATATAAAAATAAACATGCGATCAAATTCTATATAATTTTTTTTAAAAAAAAAGTTAAATATGACTTCAGTTTTGACATTACTCATCACGAATTATTTTAGATCCTCAAAATGAATAGCTTGAATAATAGGCTTTATTTGGGTTGCTGCTGAGAAATGAAGTTGAAGGGTGTTTTGATATCGCTACTGCTACTAAAAACATACGTACTGAAAATCACTTTAAAATTTATCAGTTTTGCTGTGTTCATATTATTTCAACAAATAGTGTTAAGAGCTAAACAGCTGAAAGGCTCGAACTTTTATACTGGGTAGTTTGTTTAATAACGTTAGGTTCTTCTGTTACCATTATAAGATCATTACCTATTTATTGGGGAATAATACATTTCAGGATGCCTACGAAGTCTCCTAATTCTATCACAATGCCATGAAAAACCAAAAAACTAAGTGGTATAGAAAAATAGTTAATTTGGGCTCATGTCAAAGACAGATATTAGATCAATAAGTCAGAATGATGGATCAATTAAGGCTTATAATCAAGTATACTAGAATTGGAAGCATGGAATGAGCCATATTTTCCACTTGATAAAGGAAGAATCCCACTGTATGAAAAAGCAAGTGTCTAAAAACACTAAGTCCCTTCTGCAAAGCCACATTTCTTTTCATCAGGAGAACAGCACCAGCACCATCACGCACCTGACTAGCATATTATCTAAACAGTATTACAGTTAGATTTCAGTTTTGTGATTTTGAGGAACAAGGTATTGAGTGGGAAATGTGGCAATATCAAAATACCAGCAGTTGTGACATCATCCTCTTTGAATCAGGCTTTAGCTTGGACGGATCTGCAAATATCTGTCTACGGTCGAATTCCATCATCCACTGAAATTGTGACAGTCTTCTTTTCACCAGTTTTATGTACCATTGTGGACACTGGGAGAACTTCATCTTTGAAATTACCAGATGCTGTTGCAGCAGCTGCTTTCCAATGAAATTCAACCTTCATAAAGATAAGGTGTCAAGACTCTTAGACAAAGTATCTTCTTCAAAAAAGCCTACACCAGGTTTAGTGGCCTGTGGAGGTTACAGCAGCCTGGTCCAGCTCTCCCCGTGTTACACCATAACGCAAACATTTCAGAGGTGATACCAAGCTCTTTACCTGTTAACAACATAAATATAGCTCATATACCATTTACAAATTACTCTGTCCTTCAGGCAAAAAGGAAAAAAAAAAAGGGGGAATTACTCCTGGCTTAACTAGGCTAACTTTGCCAATGTTATCCAATATCATCACTCCAACCCAGCCTCAATGCCTAACGTTAGGAAAGAAGAAGAAAAGTTAAGCACAATGAAGGTCATCAAAATAGACGCATAAAAAATCAGAATCACTCTTACCAATGTCATAAAATTCTGCCTTTATGAAGGCAGCAACATCTGCAACTGCCTGCAGGTCAGATGAGCATTGCCTGTTGACTGTTCGGATGAGAGTTTCTTGTTGACAGATAACTCATTCGCAAAATGGGAAAGATAAACCGAAAGGATCTTCAATCTAAGAAAATTCCATTCTAGTGTTTAAAATAGACTTTCTAATCAATCCTAAAATTTCTTGATGTCTGCAAATTATATAGGGAAGCTATGTGCTCGCATTCAATAAAAATGCATATAATATCGAGTTCAATTATCAATAAAAAAGAAAAAAGGGTATGAAAATCTGACCAGGGAAACCGGCATCGAAAGCTGCTATCCTACACTCAACTGCCCTTTGTGAACCAGGAGCTAGAACTGTACCAAGATGGATTCACATATGTTTCCTCCATTAACGCCTACAATGAAGTTCTATAATTTTTTGTTGGGTAGGAAAATAAGTGCTTAATCACAAAAGCGTAAAACATATATACCTAAGCTATGCCAAAAGGGTAATTTCTTCAGTCTTTTCTGAATCTTATAAAAAGTACCTACCAATAATTCATGACCGTTCAGTCAAAAACATCTCATCTTCAAAACTTAGCCAAGTAGATCATCAGAAAGGGTATCCTTGAAACCACCTCGCTTGGATTTGCAAATGGCAGTACGATATGCACTGTTTAAATTAAGCATAGATAAAGAATCAGAAGAGGACAGAAAGACAAGAAAGATCCAACAGCAACCACATATCCAGAACCACATAACATCTTTCTTGCTTTACACATTAAGAAACTTATCCCAAAATCACTACATCATCACAAAAAGCAGCTGTCCTATAATATGCAGCAGTATCTCCAGCAGCACAGATTGAAATCTAACAAAAAAAAAAGCTATCAACTTACAGAAAACCGTTGAAAAGCTATCAACTTTTTGCAATTCCAGTTAACGATTATTAAACAGAACAAAGCTCTTAAAATATACAACATTAATAATGAAACCAAAAGAAAGAAACTTACAGAAACACAAGATAAAAAAGAAGAATTGGGTTGCAAACGAACAAGCAGAACTTTCTGTCTGTTTACAGCTTTCTCCGTCTCTGTCTCTTTCCTTCTTCTGTGTGTGTGTTTGAAGAATGGCAATGAGATTTTATTTGAATTATGAAGGGATTTTATTTTCCTTTTGTATTTTGAAAATTTTACATGAAAAGTCGATTCAACATAAACAGTGGAGTCGAGTCACTGTGAAAATAAATGAAAATGGGTGTAAAAAAAATATTTGAGAGTGCTAATTGATGGAACAGAAGTAAGAAAGTAAGAAGTCATAGTGAAGCGCTAAATATCTAATATTTTACTTGATAGCTTTCCCGTTTGTGTTTACCCTTTTAATTTCCTGTAAAATTTGGCAAATAGTTTCTGTGTTTAAAAATGATTACTTCTTTACTATAATTTATTTTTTTACTTTAAAAAAAAACTAAAATGATTAGTTATGTTATTAGGCCCATTTTGGCTGAATGGCAAAAAAAAAAATAATAAATTTTAACACTTTTTTTTTTTGTAATTCTATCCAAATCTGGGATAAAATTAAATTTAAAATTATTGGCAACATATGCCATATAAAAAAATCCTTGTAAAAATATAAACAGAATCAACTATGCTCTCTGGAGAACGATCTAAGACATACAAATCCTGAACCCAATTAACAAGGATCCAAAACGCGATGGATGAGAATAGAACTAATAGTGGGGAAAACAAATGAATCAAACTCAGTCTTTCATTGTGTTTAATTAATGAATTCTATAATTTTTATTTAGTTTATTTATTAATTAATATCTTCTGCATTTAATATAAATAAAAATTTATTTGTTATTTTAAATTCTTAGATTTAATTATAATTAAATTAAAATTTATAAAATTTATAAATGAATTCTAAAATTATAAAGTTTTTAATTATGATAAAAATATTCTCAGTTAAATTATTTTTTCACTTTTCTCTTTTTCCTTCTCTTTTTTTTCCTCTCTACTCATTCTCTCTGCTCTCCTTTTTTCTTATATTTTTTTAATTATGAAAATTTTAAAAAATAATATAAAGATATTTTTGTAAAATAAAATATTTTATTAAATTTTACACTTAAACCAAACACAATTTTTATTTCATTTAAAATGAATTTTACTAGAATTTCATTTGTAAATGAAATAAATTTTAAGTTATAATTAATTAAAAAACTATCCATCACCATGAGTGCTGAAATGGAATCCAATGTGATAAAGTGAGGATGGAACTAATGGAGGGAAAGTTAGTGTTTTCAAAATTAAACTAGAATGTTAATTGAATAGAAAAAATTATAAATTAGTCAATAATTTAGTTTTAATTGTTGGTTAACTAAAAAATTGATTAAAGTTAAGAAAATAGAAATTAAATTAAATCGATTCAATCTGAAAATAAATCATTTTGTAAAGTATTTAAAAATTTATTAAAATTATATTATTTTACTTAAAATTTAAATATTAAAAATATTTTAATTATTATGTCATTATATTATTTATACATATATTTTTATTAATTTAATAAAAACATATCAATCGAAAGTAATCAAATAAAAAATTAATCTGATTCAATCTTAATTTGATTTTAAAAATATTGAAAAAAGCTCATGCATAAATCGCTACATTAGAGTCCAATGCCATATGACTTTTATCTAGCCAGTTGGATAGTTTAATTTTCCATTTAGATTAAAAAAATCAATTAAATTGAACTTATTCAATTTTTCAATTTGATTTTTATACAGATTTAATTTAAAAAAATAATGAATTTGATTTACTTTATTTTAAAATTTTATAAATAATAATATATTTTAAAAAAATTCGATGAATTTGATTCAATTTATATTAAATCAAATCAAATTTTTTGAATATATATTAAATCAAATCAAATCAATATGATTCAAATTAAATTGAATTTTTTATTTATATTAAAAATATATACATAATTTTATCAAGAAACTTATTGATTGTATTAAAATATTTAAAAATTTATTATAAAAGTTATTTTTATATTAAAAATTTTTTAAAAAATCAATATGAACCAAACTAAATTACTTTTACTTAGTTTAGTCTAGTTGGTTATTCAATTTTTTCAATTTGATTCGATCAGTTTTTTTAACTATTTGAACACTTTTGTCAGTTAGTGTTATAATTAATTGCTCATGTTATAGGAGATGAATTCTCAAAAAGCTATTAGTAAGAATGTAACGAAGTCAAGTTGAACAAAATTTTATTAAATTTGAATTCATGTTTGGCTATCTATAAACCTTGAAGTTCGAGTTGATTGAGTTTTTATTTTTAAGTTTGAATTTAGTTCAACAACATATTTAAAACCTTCAAATTCAATTCAATTCAGTTCGATTAATTAATTTAAAAATTTTGAAATATTAAATTTAAATTTGAATAAGTTTGATTGAATTTGAAATTTAGATTGATATGACTTGATTGACTTATTTATGGAAATCTAAACAAATAATGAAATGGTACAGATATTAAAGTTGAATTAGATTTATGAATTTTTTTAATATTTAAACTTTAACTTGATAAACTACTCAAATATCTTGAAATTGAATTTGAATCAATTTTTATTGAATCAATCTCAAATATTTTTCGATTTGATGGCCAATAAGTTGCAAATTGTTGGAATTCATTAACATCCTAGCTATTAGTCCAATAACTGATGCAAATATTAATTTTCAAATTTTGCAGCTATTATGAATGAGTGTTGACGATCCTTTCTTCAGCAAAATTGGGGGTGCTTTCTAAAGCACAAACCTTTTCATGGAAAGAGAACTTACGAGGCTATGAGGGAAAGTTGAAGTAATCATGGCTAAAGAGCAACATTCTCAGTAGTGGAGGACTGGGACTTCTAAAATTTTTTGATGTATCCATGGAATAAAATTCGAAGTACAACTAGTAATAGTAGCCTAATTAGCCAATCAGTCTGCTACTCACATAATTAAGATTTTACATCTGTATAAAATGAGATTTCAAAAGGAATGGCTTTCAATAACAATAACAAACAAAAAAAAATTTCGTGTAGAAAAAGAATCTGGACAACATGCATGCATCTGCATTATAATCATCCCAGCAAAGTCTACCCCTAATAATAAGCACAACCCATTTTCTAAAATGATCTGTAAAATCTTGACATTCTGCCTATGAAATTTGGAAAAAAAAAAAAAAAAAGATATAATGGCCTTTCCTATACTTTCACTCAAACTTAGTTGCAGCATTCAAACATTACATAATGTAAAAATCTCCTATATCTATCGACTGGCACTTGAAAATTATGGACTTATAGTCATCTTTTTTAGGGCAAAAAGTATCGTAATCTTACATTTGTTTCATAAAAGGTTCTAAATGGCTCTACATGATATATAGTAAAGCATTCTTTGAAAAAAATAACGCCAAGAGCAAGATTAATATATGCCTGCGGTGCCTGATGTATGTCAAAGCAAAAACACATTTTATTCAACAAATATATTTATTAGATAATTTTTTAGAAAAATATCAAACACAAGAAATCTCTTTTTTATGAAATAATTTTTTTAAATATTATTTTTAAAATCATTTTTTAAAAAGTGAATTTCTTTGAATAAAATAAGACTTAATTGCAACTATATGCTTCAATCTATTACGATAATGTTTGACATTACTATATATAATTTTTTCTTAAGAATAGCTCCTCTCTTTTTTCTTTGAAAAATCATTATTATCATTCTACTTATATCCCTATAATTTTATTCATGAAATTTAGGGTCGGGAGTAGACTTTAATAACTGTAATTGTCGCTTTTTTTCTTTTTTTCTTTTGATAGAATGCATTGATAATAAATGTTTTTATTCATTTTATTTTATTATTTTGTATTTATTTTATCATTTTTTTAAGAGATTTTTTCTCTATTCATGAGAGTTTTTATTTTTTTTAGTTTTTTAATTAATATATAATGATATTATTAGAGATCATTTTTCACAATTGTTCTAGTATGTTATATGAATTTTAATCTATATAATATAATACTATATATGTTAAGAATTTTGGTAATTGGCATGAATACATTTATAAAAAAAAATTCATAATGAAAATAAAATCATAATTTTGAAATAAAGATAATATGTTATTATTAATAATGTTAAAGATTGATATTATATTAATATTTAATATCATAAAATATATTTTAATAGAAATTATATATTCAAAAGACAAAAAAAAAACTTCTTTCATCTTTTGACACACAAATAACCTTTTCGAGTTTCATGAAAAATTTTTGGAGTAAATGAAATATGGATGTTTTATTTGGTTTCTCTTATCATATTTGATTCACAAAAGTACATAATTACATATTTTTTAATACTAAATATACATGGATTCAGTGATATAGTTTTAGTTAGTGATACCGCAAGGTTTGATCAGGTCATGGAATCATTATAATGTTGAATATTAAAAAAGTAATTAAAAAATGCATTTATAAACCCCCAAAAAAAAGGTTAAAGTACTATTTATATATTAATATATTCCGCGCCTGTAGCATTATAATATCATATCTGTTCCAAGGCCATGTCAGCTTGAAGTCATTGGCAAGTCCAGAACGCAAACCCACGCTTAGGAATTCAAACTCCATTTTTTTATGTTCTTGTTCCCCATAATCCATTTTTTTTTAAAAAAAAAACATTACTCTAAATTTTTTTATCTGTAGTTTTAATTGTTTTAATTTATTTAAAAATTAAGAAAATATTTATTATTTTATTTTTTTGTAAGAATATAGTAAATAAAAATATTTAATAGAAAAGATAATTTAATGACTTATATTTATTTTGTATAATTAAAATTATTTAATAAACGTTTTAATCTTTCTGCCATTATTTAAAAAAAAGAGGCAATATTATTAGTTTAATATGCGAGAACATGGTGACCCATGTCGTTTATAGCGTTGGCGTATTATTATATGCAGATTAAGTTATAAAAATTACACATGTCAAATCTTCACGTAGGTGGAAATCTAAGTCCAAATTCTGGTTGAAGAATTAAAAAAAAAAAAAAATTATTTGGAGCAAATGGGTCGTGCCCACGAGTGGAAGAAAGCATGGTCCCCGAAAATCTGGCTCATTAATTAAATGTAAACCTAACCATTTGACCTAATCTGAGTTTCAGAGACGGATCACCGAACAAAAAGAAAACAAATAAAAGGTCTCCGAGTTTTCAATTAAAAAAAAATAGTTAATATTCCTAATAAGGACAACACACAAAGCTAAAAATCACAATCTAACATCCACTAAAGAGCTTTTTGAGAGGAATATTTTCATGGCAAAATTATGAACACTATACTTTGGCTGGCTATGATATCTATTTAACAATAATAATCCACATATAATCACTAATTATTGTCTGCTTAATAATAATAACTCAGCAAATATGTTGAGCAACATGCTCTTTTTCCAACTCCGGAGCCAAATTATTTCACGACAGGGAAGCAAGTCGAAAACTTCACATGCAAAGCAACCAAAGGAAGTGGATTCTGTCTCGACCACATCCTCCCATTTTTCATGGCTTTTTAAAACCAATAATTCTAACTAAACCAATATATATATATATATATATATATATATATATATACTTATCTCTTAATTCGTGTGATTAAAATGTATAGTATAGTATAAAAAGAAGAATAAAACAAGTAATTAATTTCGACAAAATCCCTCAAATTTGAGGCTCAAATAATTGCATTTTCACAAAGTTCTAATATTAATGATAATGTTCCTCTTAAGTCCATACAATATCTAGGATTTCACGCTCCATCATTGAGCCAAAGAAAACTAGTGCACTCGCACAAGTCTAATACAATCTCTTCTATTTTATACTACTAGTATAATACAACGTCCCTAGTACCAATTTAAGCCGCATCACCCCACATGGGCAAGTACACGTGCCTGTCTTCGGTCTCCGAGGGAAGGCGTAAACGCCGCCGGTCACTGACAGTTTAACAATGAAGTACTGTCGGTAGGACCCATAGATGGCTTAGCTAGACGGTCGGTCACCCACCATGTCATCAACTCTCAAGACAAAACCCGCCTCATAACAATACAAGTAGCAATATTTATAGCATGCTTTTTCAAGATTTTTTTTGTTTTGCCATAATATAAGATATACTGATTAAAATTAACTGTGATCCTGATTAATATATGATGACAATCCAACAAAATTAGAATAAAAGTAAGAACCTATACATATAAAAAAGAATTGTAGTATCTCTAATTCTATTTATTAATGGGGAATATATATATATATATTGCTAAGAGGGAAGCATTGACCCATTATTATAGTATAATTAATTCTGTGTACTGAATTTGGGAGATGTTCTACTCACTAGTAAATAAACCCAGAACAGTAATAAACACGATGCCTGCACGTCTCTTGAAGAAGATGTAATATTTTTGGAGTTACTATATTTTGTGTCTTTTCTAGCGTAGCTCACAGCCATCACGTGAAATTGAGTGATGATATTGCTGCTTTCTGGCCTTTCAATCTTTAATTTGAATATCAAATGTTATAATGCATGTATACAACAAGAAAGAATTGATATTTTTCCCTTCAAAAAAATTAAAAAAATAGAAATTCACTTTTTTTTTTTTTTGAGAAAGAGAGAGATTTAATGAGTTGAATAAGCAAAATCTCTCATTATACAGGGAGAATCAAACTCAAAATCTCATAGTATTTCTCATGCCAATCAAATTATGCCTAATAAAAAAAAATTGCCATAAAGTTGCACGTTAAAGATAAATATGTATAGATATATCTCGATCGGTGGTGGTCTAAATGAACTCATCTTTTAAAAATTTGACTCCTTTTCTTATCACTTGATTAAAAAGGAATAGAGAGAGGCATGTGAATTCTGCTAACCTATCCCAAAAATATCTCAGCTTTATTTTTCAACTTTCCATGCATGTTTTAATTTGTTTTTTTTTTTTTTCATTTGGGGAGAAATAAGATATAGAAAAGGAAAAAAAATGCTAATTACAAAAATTTGGATGATATTGTTGATACTAAAACACAGGAAGCATATGCATAATCATAGCAGAAAGTGGTGGAGGGATCAGACCAACATCTCTTGCTTGAAAGAGAAGCTTGTGAATTGCTTCTCTTCGAAGATTATATCAACTTTCTACTATCATTAGTTATATTATTATACAGTATGCATCTTTTTTAGGGTTCCGAGCTTTTTTAATTTGTTTGGTTGTAATATAAGGCCGCGGGCCATGGTAATGCTAATAAAGCTTAGACGTTGTATGGGAAGGGAGGTGGCCCTTCTTTTTAGAACACATCTTGTAAGTTCCTCTTTGACTGTAGGATTATTTTTTTCCAATTAGTTACATACACATACTGACTAATTAGGAAATAGTTTTATGAAAATAGTTTTAAATTATACGAACAATTTAATATTCTTAATTGGAGTCAATTTCAAAAAATTAAAATTCAAATTTCAGTCCAATTTTAATTTAGGGGAAAAAAAATGACAACTGTGAAATGTTCATTGCCAGCTTCTTCCCTCCTTCTCAGCTGTTAACAAAAATATAAAAATTTCCTTTCCATTTCTCTGGGAGCTGGGAAAATAAAGGTTTTAAGTAACAATCTTTTAGCCAAGCACACTATATTGTAAAAAACATGGACAAGTCAAATATATTCCTTTTTTGAAAAAAGAAAAATTGTTCCTTAAAGAAAAAGAGAAATATGATTTAATATAAAATCTTACCATGTTGTTTTAAATTGATGAAAACTCCTAAAATATGTAATGGTGAATTCAGAAATTCAAAGCCAATAATCCACTACTACCAACATCTTTGAAAAATTTTAAAACGAAACAAGTCACAAAATCAATCAGATTATATCTAATTAGAAAAAAGAAAATAAATAAATAAGATACTCATCTTTTCAACTTAAATTGATTCATAATATTAGCATTGACGATATTGCTAAATGCTACCCATAAATCAAATCTTTTTAAATAGTCAACCAAAAGGAATTTCTCAGTTTTTTCATATAATGATCTGATTTTTTGAAAATTTATAAACCCTAATTAATTTGGATCTGAATTAGGAGAGATTCTTCATGGGAGGCACAGTTTTTCTAATACTATTTTGTTTCATTTACAAGACTCAGACCTGAAACTCTATTTAAGGGAAACAAATTTCTTACCACTTAAACCAACTAAATATTCAACATTTTCTTGCCTTTTAATCTTACAAGGTTGGACCACTTTTCACATTTCGAATAATGTATTCAGGTTTGGAGAAAAATCTAGCATGTTGGGTGCACGAATTTACCGCTTTAATTTTTTTTTTTTTTTTTAAATATAAGTGAAACAATCATCAAATATATGATTAATTTTAATTTTAAATTCAATTTTAAATAAATATTCATCATTTTTCAATCAATTACATTAACGATATATTATTTTTATAATTAATAATATAATATATTTTATTTTATCATGTGATAAATAAGCTAATAATATTAATAAAAAATATTAAATTTTAACAATATAAAAATTTTTTATATAAATATAATTTAAGAAATTTAATAATATAACAAATTCTCTATGTAAAAATAATTTAAAAAATTTAATAATATAGAAAATTATTAATGTTAGGTTTCTCTAAAACTTTAATAATAACAAGCGTTTAGTAAAGCAAATAAAAAAAATAAAAAGAAACAAAATCAACAAAAAGTGAAATTATGAATTTTCTTATTTTCTATCAAAATAATTAAATTATCATTCAAATTTATTAGAATACTTTAATTATATAATTATTTTACTATTTTGTTTACTTGAAAAGGTCTAATTAGACAATATATTTTATCAAATAATAATATACTATAAAATTAATTAGTAGTATACTAAATTTTAATTATACAAATAATTAATTAACTATTTGATAAAATAAATATTAAATTTATTATATAATCATTCTACACCACACGCAAAATAATAACTACATTTAAACTACTTTACACAGAAATCAATATTAGATCACTCCCAAGTAATTTTAGAAATACGCTTTCTACATTACCCTAATGCATTCTTTTTTTCCTTTGCTTCCTGATGTTATTTGCTTATCATTTAAAGCATGTAATGCATAAATTTGGCCAGAAGAGCATTTTTTTCAACGGCACATTTTGTACACAATTAAAAGATTATATATCCATATCTTATGTCCTTTGCAATTGAATTTGAAACAGCGACGTACTAATTTATCACACATCCTTATCCTCTCATGAATTTTGCAATTTGCTTCCATATTAATATCATTATTATTTTCATGCAAGCTGTATGTGTAATGTATTAAATAATTTCTGATTGAGATAAATTTAATTGAAGATTAACATGTTAAAAAAATGGCAATTAAACGTGAACCTGGATTATGCTTGCGCATCACAATCTTTCCTAATACAATGACTCCGAAAACAAGTTGGTTAGATGTTTAATAACACTTGAATCAAGGGCATCTAGGGTTTGATGCTGATTAACTTATTCATGAATTATTTGAACGGTTAAAGACTAGAAAAACCAAGCAAGAAAAAGGATCTTGGACTTGATGCTCTCACATTGACTTATCCCTACTTTGTTTTAGCAAACCACCAAATTAATACTTCCTTCATTTCACAATATCTATCTTTTTAAAAGTTGTATACTTAGATTATAAAAGTAATTAATTAAAAATAATTTTAATTGATATTAACTAATATACTCTTAATTATTTTCAATTAAAACTTTACATTATTACTAATAAAAAAATATTTAATTAAAAATGAGAAAAAAGATTATGATAAGGATAAATTTGAAAAATAAATAATTAATATTATATTGATAATATAAAATGACAATTATATTGAAATAATTTTTTTTAATAAAACGACAGATATTGTAAAATAGAAGAGTATATAATATATATTTAGTATAGATCAATATATACAGATAAATATTGTTCACAATGTTAGAGAATAAAAAATTATCAAACATCTAACCAATTTGTTATATAAATAAGTGAGCAGACCATCGGTGATTTGTCGAATTTGGTGTTATTTCCTTAGCTGTCTTTTGTTCATGGGTTCACTTGGCTCTATGGCATGAGGGACGGGCCAAAATCCGAGAAAACTTGCTCAACTTTCATGTTTGTCTTTGCTAATCCATATATACCTCTAAATCATGGGATCTTTAACCATCTGTCTCTTTTTCTCACGCGCAAATCAAACATTTTTATGGGAATTTAATAAAATGGTTTTTAATAAAAATTTGTATGATATTAATAAAACTTATTTTAGTGCCAATTGTGATTTTTTTTTTTTTTGGGTTTTCTAACATAAAATTAGACTTTGGAGTTTCTGTTTATTTTAGACTGCTGGCTAAGCTATAATCATAAGATAGCAAAAATTTAGCATACGTTCAAATTGACCAAAATATTTGCCCACAAGTCACAGGGCTCTTGTTTCTTGTATGTGCAATTTATTTTAGTTGTCCTCACTGTTCATTGCGAGACAACTTCAGGAATTTCAATCGCGCAATTACTGTAAATGAAAACCGACAATCTTTTTTTTTTAATTTTTTATTTGAACTTGATGAAATTAGGATTCAAAGCACATTCTTTCAACTAAACCAAGCCATTGATTTCGTTAATTCTAGTTATAGATAAGCTTCTATACAGAAGATAATATACAAGACAACATCATTATGGGATAGTGATACCACCTTAGAAGTTAATTAGAGTCATATATAAAGTCTTTAGATTATCCATGCAGGGGTGCTCTATTAGGAGTGAGCAACTGGTTTGCTCGGTTAATTCGGTTCAGATTTTTATCAAAATTAAATAAATTGAATTTTATATATTTAAAATCAAATTGAATTAAAATTTTTGGAAAAATAGAATAATAGAACCGATTAAATAAAAATTTATATGTCTATAAATTGAACCGAACCAAACTTATAAGTTTGGTTTAGTTCAATTTGATTAAATTACATGTATTTTAAATCTGATTTGATTTAAATTTATTTAATTTATTAATAATTTCGATTAATTCGATTTTTTGGGTTTTTATCTAAAAAATCGAAATGAAAACTAACTTTTTTTTTAAATTAAAACCAAAATAATTCAATTTTATCAAATGATCAAACCGAACTAAATCAATTTGGTTTGATGAATTTTTTCAATTCAGTTCAATTTTTGCTAACATAGCTATATATGCCTTATGCCATCTTATGTCCTACTTTATATTTGCATATGAGTTCGTGACAGCTGAAATTTTAAATAGCTTAAAATGCAAGGTACATGCTTTTCTAGCCACGCTACATACACATATATGAACACTAATAGGGACTAGATAAACCAAAAATTCTAAATCATCAAAATCGGCAATTAAATTTTACTGTCAAATTTTTGGAAGTGTTTGCAGTTACCTTCTCGTGATGCGGAAAACCTAACGATCAATCATTATGAGAAATATGGAGGCAGTGCTGGAACATATATACTTGTACTGAAATTGAAGCAAATTGGTAGGTGTTGTCAATGGAAAATCTTGGATTAAAAAAGAAAGAAAAAAAGGGTATTTAGCCGGCTTCTTTGTTTCTTGTATTACATGTTCAAGTTTATATATATTAATTTTTCAGTAATTTTTTCAATTTGCTTAGGAATCAAGACATTGGCTGGCATTAAAATCTATCCTTTCTTGATTGTTGTAGTCGAAAAAATATCGTAAATTCTGTCGTTTTTTCTCATGGTAATCTAATGTTTGTTAGTTCCTCAATCCTTGGAGGTTCTTAATTAGAGGCCACGCATGAAATTTGATGATGACAAAATGATGGAATTAGTCGGACATATTTAGTACTCATAAAGTTTGTTAATGTCAATGACAAGACAAAAATCTCATCTCTATCGTTTGATGATTCTGTAAAATTAGTATTTATGTTTCCATAAGAAAAATATTTGAGGTTGGACCAATCAATATATTTCTTACTCAAGTTTACAACAAATATACAGTATATAACATGATGCATGTATAATATAGGAAAATATTATTTTTCCAAAGATTTTTGTTTAAAAGTTCCTAAATTAACTCGATGCAGACTAGGGCTATGCATACACGGCGAATTGAGTACATTGTTCCTTGGGATTAATATTTTTTTTTTTTTTGCTGAATTACCATGTTTGGCTTTTTCCTAAAAAAAATTAAGTTAACTTTGGAGAATAAAAAAAAAAAAAGTTAGGTTAACTTTTAACAAATTAAGTGAATGTAGCTCACTTATCCCATCTACATATCCTCATAAAAATTATTTCTTTCCTTTCTTTAATCAAATTTTTTTTCCCTTTTCCTTTTTGGTGCAAGTAATGTCCTTTTCTATGAAGAAGTAATCTTTTTAGCATCAGATTGTAGATTGAATTGATCTTTGATCGATTTTTTATTCAATCAATTTTGCTAGTTCAATTTAATAAGTTAAATTTTTAAATTTTAAAAATTATTTAAAATATTTAAAATTTAAAAAAATAAAAATATAATATGATAGTGTAAAAAAATATTTTTAATATTTAAATTTTAAGTAAAATAATATAATTGTTATAAATTTTTTATAAAACTATATAATTTTAAGTTGAAATTATTTGATCTGATTTTTTAGTCTATTTTTCGATTTTAATTAATTTTTCATTGTCTTTTTTAATACTAAATCTAATTGAATTAGTAACTAATTTTTTTATTCTATTGATTTCACCAATCCATCAAATTCAGTTTAATTTTGAAAATATGATGAAAAAATGCCAGTTATTATGAAAATTTTTCCTTCCCTTTAATTATTTTTTATGTACGTGAAAAAAAAAAACATTGATTGAAAATCTTATTTACTTATTGGCAGAATGATATAATATTATAATTAATCTAATTTAAATATTTTAAAAATAATTTTACTAATATATATAATTTATTTATTATTTTAAATAATTTTTATTTTTAAAAATTTATAAATAATTGATAAAATATATATATAATTTAAAATTTTATATAATAATATAATGTATATACGATAATCCTAAAATCCACGTAAAAAAAATTGAAATTTTTTAAAAATATGCCAAGACTACGTGGCATGTTTTGGGCACAGTCTTAGTACGGATGGTCCAATTCCGCTCTGAAGTAGGAGGACAAATTAATTGAACCCACGAGCTGCATGATGACAGATGTGTGTGCAGTAAAATAAAAAATTAATGTGGTTGGCGAAAGATTTTACCGCAGGAAGTAGCGATGACCATTAGGTGTGAAGCCGAGTATTGCCATTTCGATTTCCTACGCGCCTTTTTGGGAGGGGCTGCGTACGCAATCAAGTTGTTTCTTTTTAAATAATTAGCCTCGAAAGTTTTCGAATTTTGAGATGAGGTACTTCTATTTCATGCTTAAAAGTATACTATTAATTTGTTCTTTTTTTTTTTTTTTTGAATTGATTACTTTTAAAAAATATATTTATGGTAAAGTAAATGTTGGATTTTTTTCAATTATTTCATTTTTTAAAAGAAAAGTTATAAAAATTAATATTTTAATTAATAATAAAATTTTGATTTTTTAAATCTAAAAAGACTTTTTATAAAAATTTGAATTAATATGAATAAAATAAGTATCTTTACAATATGAATGATAATTATATATTACTTATGTTGGTAAATGGCAATATCCTTTAATCCAAATTTTGAATTTAACTATAAGTAAAATTAGTTATTTTGAAATATTTGAATATAATTATAAAAGGATAAAAAAATTTAAATTTATTTTATCATCTATCCTAGTTTCTATATGATGCTAATATTTACCTTTTCAAAAAAAAAAAAGGAAAAAATCT
Organism: Omphalea diandra; assembly: GCA_949677035.1. Classification (NCBI taxonomy): domain Eukaryota; kingdom Viridiplantae; phylum Streptophyta; class Magnoliopsida; order Malpighiales; family Euphorbiaceae; genus Omphalea; species Omphalea diandra. The sequence goes on along the minus strand of CATIWR010529080.1, from coordinate 20,337 downwards.
TTATCTCTATATAATGAAAAAAATCATTTTTTTTGAAAAAAATATAAATTAATTTTTATCATTTGATTATTAAATCAACACTCATGGATAGTAATAAATATCTTTGGATTCATTAGACTAATATAGTGTCCATCCTTAATATCATTCAAAAAAAATTAATTATATTTTTTAAAAAAATAGTGAAAAATAAAAGAAAGAGAAAGGAGGAAAAAAAATATTTTATTTTTTTAATTTATTTAAAATAAAAAAAATATTTTTTCTGGGGCTTTGTATGAGAGTTTTGAAAGTGATGGAGAAAAAATTAATAAAAGTTAAGCAATAGAAGGGAAAGATAAGTAATAGAATATTAATTACCCTTATCATATTTGAGAATTTTACAAAAACAATATGGAATTAAAAGAAATGATAATATTAACCTTGTCCCTTAGAATTTTAAAATATAAGAGAACAGTTTTATTATAAAAATATCAAATTGATATTTATACTCAAAATATAAAATGTTATATTGGATATTTAGTACTTATCAAAATACTATTAAGGTTATTTTTTTACACATTTTCATTTCATTGTGTCTACTTCCAAATTGAGGAATAAAGAAAAATAAATTTATGTGGCTAAAAATATAAATAATTAACCTCTATTAACTTTTTTCTTCCATTAAAATTATACTCTCAAATAAAATTAATTAGTTACACTCATTTTCATTTCATCATTTGACCCTCACTAATCCACTCTCATGCAAATTGTAAAATATAATGACTAAAAAAGGTGGAGCATAGAGATTTATTTTTTCTCTATTTTAACCATCTATTTTTCTTCATATTTTAGAAATGAAAAAATTTTCAAACAAACAACTAACGAGGTTGGATTTTTCATTTTTTGAGGATGTTTTATTTGTCAACTTGTAAAAATATATGTGAATTTGACACTTACTTCAAAATAATAATTACTTCATTCGTCCTAAATTAATAAACTTATTTTTTTGTACACAGATTAAAAAATATTAGGTAAATTAATTAAAATGATTGTTTTTACTTTACTTTTTCTATTATACCCTTGTATTTTTATTAAAATACTATATGAAGATGAATAGTACTTCTATTAAATAATCTCGAAATTTGTTGTTTTCTAATGTAAAATTAAAGACAATTGATATTGCTAATAAATAAAATTATCAAATTATAAACATCAAAATTCCAAAATTCAATTTTTATTTTAACTTTCAATAAGTATACTAAATGGTTATTGTTTATAAGTGTTGATAACCATAATATTTAATAAGGGTAAAATAGAAAATCAAGTAATTTAATATTTTATAATAAATGAAATCAGTCTGAATATTGGAACAATAAAAAAAACCTATCAATTTAGGATGGAATGAGTGATAGTGGATAGATTATCTAATAGTTTTAATTCATGAAAGTATGTTTTGTGTCACTTTTTATTAATATATTATATTTTTATAAATAAAAATAAATATACTATTGACTTTTATATTAATTTAAACATATATTTTATTTTAATATTATTTTTATTTAATAATAATAATTTATTTATTTAAATTTTATTACCATGACTTATATCTAATATGGTGTTTAATGTTTTAGTTAAATCACTATTATATTAATAAATAATATTTAATATATATATATATTATAAAAGTTTTATTTATAAAATTTTTAAAAATATTTAATGAATAATTATATATAGTTTATTTTTAAAAATCTAAAATTTAAAATGTTTTTTATTTATTTTAAATTTACATTTATATTGATAATTATATTTAATATTGATTAATAGACTAACCTAAAAATGCTCTATATATATATATATATATATATATATATCTTTTTGAGCGTGTTATGCACGGGTGATAAGAGAAAGTAGAAAAGTAAGTCCCGGTTGTGGAAATAGAGAAAGCAGAAGAAGCCCAGAGTCGTACAAAACCGAATTTTCAATTGCGGTAAATTCTAGGTTGCCGGCCACGTTTCTTCTGGCTGAAAATTTTTAAAAAAAAAAACCGTCGTCTTGAAACTTTCAAACCTTAAAAACAGTTTAAAAAAATAATAATAACAACCCACCCTCATGCCAGCTCAAAATGTACACAAATTAAAGTTCCCAATTTACCCTTGCCTAGCTTCACTCTAACACTATCACTTAAAGCCAGTAATTACAGAAATATCATCAAGGGATTTAGTTTAAGTGGTCAGACTGGTGATGTGTTCCCTAATTCAGAATTATTTGACCAGCTAAATTTAAACGGACCCGGGTATCTTGGGCCTCACGTGACACGAATCACACTATTCGAGATGCTGAGTAATCAACTTATGATGCTCTCCAATTGGGCTAGAATTCACCATGGGCCCTATGGCACCAGGTGTCACTATCCAATCCATCATCTGTACGCGGCGTTACGTATATAATTTCACCCCGTCGCCGGAATCTTCGACCCCAACCACCGGCTCTGATACGACCTGCCCCTAACTAATTACGCACCAAAAGTAATGATAATACTAAAAAGGAATTAAATATTAGTGTGAAATGGAAAATAATAATTAAAATAATAATAATAATGGGAATTTTCCAATTTCGGCTATTGGGATCCTATAAAATAGCGATTTCAGTGTTTTGGTATCAGATGCAACCAGAATTGTGCTTCTCTCTTATCTCGCGCTCTCTCTCTCCTAGTGCTTACTACCCCTGGATTTTTCTCATACACTTCTCTCTTTACTCTCCCCTTCTGTTCTCTCCTTTGTCCTCCTTGCTATCTATTAATTACAGGAAAAACAAGCAAACGCGAAACACAGTATTGTATTGTTTTCCTTTTGCTTGATTCATCTACCTGTTCAAATCTTTAAAGGGTACAAGATTTTAATAGTGAAGTGTTCCCTTTTTACGCCTTTTTGGGCAGATTTCTGAAATCATCCTTGTGACCTTGTCCAAATATAACTCTTCATCTTCACGGCTCTTCTCCTTTTTTCCTTTCTTTTTTTTTTTTTTTTGGTTTAAAATTAATCTCATATGAGGATAGAGAATCCAAGAAGTTAGTAGACACTGATCAACTGGTGAAGAAGGAGATGGAGCAAAGTATCCTATGTCCGATGAAATTCACAGAACACAAAAGAGTTACCAAGAAATTCAGCAAACCATCATCCTTCAAGCCCAAAAAGCTCCCCAGCTGTCGGTTAGAGAACTGTCCCCCGAGAGTTGTACGGATAACAGTGACAGACCCAGACGCCACCGACTCCTCCAGCGACGAAGAGGCTGATCAGTTGTTTAGCCGACAGCGAGTGAAGCGTTATGTGAATGAGATTTGCATCGATGCTAGATGTAAAGAAACAGCTCCGATCGCCAATGGACGCAAGAGATCAGCCAGTGAGCTCCCGGCGACCCACCGGCCAGTCAAAGTCAATACCGCTGGCAATACAAATGTAAGGAAGTTCCGTGGAGTGAGACAACGGCCGTGGGGTAAATGGGCGGCGGAGATTCGAGACCCTGCTAGGCGCGTACGTTTATGGTTAGGTACGTACGACACAGCTGAAGAGGCTGCTATGGTGTATGACAATGCTGCAATCAAGCTTAGAGGACCGGACGCTCTAACCAACTTCATTACACCACCAGCAAAAGAAGAAGAAGGAGCAGAACAAGTGGAAGAAAAGCAAGAAAATGCGACTTCGACTTCTGGATACGAATCTGGGGACGAATCTCATAACTTATCATCTCCAACTTCCGTACTCTACTTCAGAAGTAGTCACGAAACAGAAGTGATGGTCGAACCGGTGTCAGAACCCAAAAAAGAAAGTAAGCCGGTTAAAGAAATATTTCAAGAGTGTCAAGGGGAAACGAATTTATGCGAAGAATCAGGTGAATATGGATTGGGAGTGGATTTGCCGTTGCCGTATTTGGAGGAGCCATTCTTGGACGAGTTTTTCAATTTCTCGAGTGCAGGACCTTCGCTTCTTTTCGATGACTCAATAGTAACAACGACAACGACAACATCCACCGTCTTGTCCAGAGAAGATTTCAGTGACATATTCTTGGACGTGCCCCAAAACTTTGGATCATCATCCCCGTCCATGTGCCAAGAAGATGACGACTTTTTCCAAGATATCGGAGATTTGTTCTTCGCCGAACCGCTTGTGGCTCTTTGAGTTTTTTTTTTCTGTAGTGAGGAGCACTTACTGAACCGTTGCTGCCGTTTTGCTTGCCGATTTCGAGGCAAATTTTGTATCGGTGGCAATATAACTCCGGCGTTTTGTTATTATAATTATAATTAATTATTTGTTTGTTGATGTATGTGTATCTTCGTTCATAATGTTGAAACGGAGGAAGGATTGGAGTTTTGCTAAGATTTACTACTTTCATGTTCGTTAAAAGAAATAATACTAATAATAAGAGTGTGTGTGTGTGTAATTCCAGAATTTGAGTTTCCAATCCTCTTGTTTAATATTATTAAGATGTGTTAATGATGCTATGGTGCCACACTGGCATTCTTTTTGGCCCAGACGAGTAGGCGTGATTTTCGGTTATGGCCGGTCCATTGAGTCAGTCCAGTCGGTGCGGCTCGGTGCGTGTGAAATCGAGGCTTGCCATTTTTATTTTTCTATCATTCTTTTTTTTTTAAAAAAAAAAAAAAAAAGTAATATCTACCACAGCATGCACGCGTTCGTCGTGCAGCCGCAAATGTTACAAAAATCTCTCAAAAGGCTAAAAAAAAATAGTAAAATTAAGCAGCAGCTATAGGAGTTAGTTAATAATATTAGCCAATGCTTTGGCTTATGATCTAGAAACAAATCTTTGCTTTGGAAACGATATTTTGGTAGATTTGCATTGATTTGAATCAAACAAATTTTAAGTTAGGTTTGGTTATTGGGTTAAACGGTGTTCAAGTTTGGTTCAATGTCAATTTTATTGTCGTTTTTATGTATTAGTAGTACTAATTCCTATATGTCCACAGTCCAAAATTTTCCTTACAAATGGCATATTATCAGAAAAATTAACTAATTTTTTCAATTTGTATTTTCTAACTGGTTTTGGAATGGGCATTCTTTTAGCAATACTGCAGGGCAGTGTTAGAAGGATAATGAAAATAAATAGGAAGTAATCAATCATTTCAATATAAATTGCAATATTTTAATTAGTTTAAACAAATATTATCCATAATTTGTATTCATTTTCTGGCAAAAAAATAGCACCAAAGAGGAAGTATGATAAACAAATTAATTGATTTGATGAAGAATGTTTCAGGGTCCCTCCCTCAGTCCTAGGATTGCTTCTTGCTTCGACATCACTCGAAGAAGGATGAATGGCAATGGCATTAAAATCATATATGCATAACCATATCTGTACAATTATTTAAGAAAACCCACATGACTAATGTCCTTTTCTCCCTTCATTTTAATTATATTTAGGACGTTAGTCAACAAGGTCACAGGATTTTCTTTTGTGTCTGTTGATGAATTTTGACTAAAATCGAGTTCATTAGGTTATAAATTGAAATAATAATTGAAAGTTTATTAATAAAATAATCATTCGTTTCAATTTAATTGGGGACCCACATCACCATTTTCATTAGGGGTTATCTAACCTGAGCCAAACTTGCTTCACAGTTAATCAAGGGAACATATATAACATGGGATATCAAAAAGTCTTCATAATTATGTCTCACACCTTCTAATAATAATTAACAAAAAAATCATTTATTTTTATTGTTGTGATAATTAATAGGAAAGGAAACAGCAAAATAAAAAGGGAAAAGATGAGGGACAAGTGGATTAGAAATTGTAGGCGAAGCGCGGCTTCAATTACACACGTTTGGCAAACAGGGGAAGAGATTAATTGTCCATGATTACGTTTACATTTATATTATGTATTTTCAAAGAGATAATCTCTCTTGATTTAAATATAATAAGAGTCCTTTATTTAGAGAGAATTATGAAAAAAAAAATCAAAGTACATTTAATCATAAATCAGATTTACATCCAATAATATAAGTGAGTGCAGACAATATATATATATATATTCTCACTTTGTTTTTTCCCTTTTTGCTCGTCCTTTGACTAAACTTTAGGAGATTATTTTTAGCTAAATTGAGTTCTATTTTTTGAATAAAGTTTAGATATACTGATTTATTGAGTTTATTTTTATTATTATGTTTTTTCTTAGGGATAGTTTGGATATTTTAGTGTTTAGATATGATGGTTCGTTGATTGGTTTGTAGTACTTAAAATTGTGGAGACATTTATTAAAATAAAATTTTTATTTGGGAGAATCAAATAGAACTCGTAAAAATAACAAATAATTAAACAGTAACCAAAAATTTTCAGTACTTCTCATTGATTAGTTCTATCAAATACTCTCTTTTAATACAATCTATTTATGTAAATTAAATTATTTATCATTTAAATTTACAATTAGATGTCTTTTATCTTATAATTTGTTATGAAAATATGAAATCATATAAAATTTTACATATTTATTTTATACTATTTAGTAAATCAATAAAATATCTAGTCTTGTATTCATTAGAAATATAGCTAAAATGATAAAGTAAACATTTAACAAAAGTCATTGTTTGTGCTTTTATAATGATCATACTATATAGAAATACGCTTACACAGTACAAATGTGATGCACATAATTTCACTTTTACTTTGACATATTGATAGACTCATTTGATGAAACATATTAATGTAACATTGTCCTGAGTCATTGTTATAAATGAATGTCTTTTGAAAATGATTTTTTGTTTTAATAATAAAAGACAATGTCTTGAGATCTAAGTGTTTTATTTTGAAATTCTACCAAATGCATAGGTACTTTTTATGGAGTGAAAAACATTCTTCTCCTCTACTAGCTAACAACTAATAGTAGTGATTTTTATGAAAATGATCTAATTACATAAAGTTGTAAATAAATGTCATGTGAGTGAAGTCGTATAGATTTTGAGAATAAAGTGATTAGATAGTCATAGAGATTTCAATGATAGACATAATGACTCTATAAATAGACATAATGAATCTCATTATGAATGATATCCATCATAATGAAGTGATTTTTGTGTACTATAAGACTAATCAGCTAGAAAGGTGAAATGGATAATTATAGCAACTGTTATAGTGTGTAAGGAAATTATCTATGTTTTAAGAACAAGGGTGCAAAATTTTGAATAAATATACTATAAAAAAATAAAAATAAAAAAGCTTACCTGACATGCTTATTGTGTCATATTACAAAATTATTTAGAAATATCACCAGACAAACAAGTAAATAAAATAAAATTAAGATGTTTGTGTTTTCATATGAAAGCACACATACTTTTTAGTTTGGTCATGCATTAAAGAGGCAACTTAGACAAGGAAAGGATTCAAATTCTCACTATTTTTTTCCAATCTCACTATCAGGGCGTAGAAATTTTGCCACTCTCACTGTTGCATGTCACAATTTCACGGTTGACAAAATTCGTCCAATCACATGTATCTGTTGATCTTGAAATGTAGATCTGGTCAACTGGTCGTACACATATGCCATTGAAGTGTTGGTGGATCAGTCATGAAAAATCAGAATGATTTGAACATACGCTGGAAAGGCAAATCAAACTTTATAAGAGAAATGGTTGGTGCGAATGAACAGTGTTGGAGGGGTCCTCTATTTCGGGGTGGTGATATTGCCGGTTGGTACCAAAACTGGGTCGGATCGTGGTCATTGTGACCCATGTCCGTGTTCAGTTTTCCTAATGTACATGTAGGTGTAAATTATTTATGTACGTGATGACGCGTTGCTTTCCTAAATTAACTGCTTTTCGAAAATGTGAAGCCCGATTTTTTGTTTGTTTTCTGTTGCTGTTTGTGTTTCACACACGTGCTGTCTTTTTCTGATTTCTTGCAAGGGTTTGAATTTTATGCAAGTGGGAACGGCGTAGAGTCTAGTCATGATTTCATATTTATGACATTAATTAGGGTTTATCATCTTTTTATTTCCTTCAAAACAAAATCATTTACACTGTGTTTGGAAAATCACTTAGAGAGAAAAAAAAAAAAAAAAGAGGTATTTTTTCTCATATTAAGATAAAAGGAAAGAAAAAGAAAAAGATTTTATTTTTCTTTATTTGAAAAGCAAAATATATAAGAAAGGAAAATATTATTCCATTATTTTCTATTTTACCCTTTATTCAAGAAAATAATTGAATATATAATTGTATTGTATAATGATAAAAAAAAAATATTTTAATTGATTTTATATGAAATAACAATTTACATAATGAAAAATATAATGCTAATACTAAAAAAAAAAAAATCTAACATTAGTTTTTTTATATTTCAAATGTTAAAAAAACAACTTTTATGCATTCAATTATATTTTTTGAAATATTGAACATTAATTTTTAAATTAAACGTTAAACACTAACATTTATCAAACATTATTTTTTAATATTTTAATATTTAATCATTGAACATCAACTAGTAAATGTGAAACGAAAAATATACTAAATAAAAAGTCATAAAATTTTGAGAGAATTAATTTTAATTAAAAATTTTAGATAAAAAATATTTTACTCATTTTATAATTTAAATTCATTTTATATTTATTTTAAATCTTAAAAATAAAATAACTTCACTTTGGTGTTGATTTTATGTTTATGGACATAATTGTAATTTTATAAAAATCCCCTCAATCTTCCATATTTTCTACCCATTTTGGAGAGAAAATAAAGGGAGGAAATAAACTTTATTTTCCTTTCTTTCACAAACACGGTAAAATTACTTTCTCTCCTTATTTTTCACTCTTATTTTCCTCTCTCTTATTTTTCTTTCTCCCGAACACTGCATTAATTTGTCATGAGAATGCATTAGATCAATCGTGGAGAACATAGATCACTTAGTTTGAAGCTATTCAATAAAAAATTTGAAGTTTAAATCTAAATACTTGTGTTAAAACTCGATAGAAAGAATTTTAACGCTTCGAAATCCTATTAGACTCGAATTCAAATTAATCTCACATCAACGGATATGACGACATCATATAAAATCTCTACAAAAAACAAAAGATATGTTTGGTATTATGTAATAAAAAAAATTAATTTAATAGTTTAATTGAGTTTGTTTTTTATTACATTCCATTAAAATTTATTATATACTACAAAACGTACCAAAAGAGGTAGAATGAGTATGATATTCACTTAATTCAACTTGCAACATTGAAAAACATTATTATTCTTTTGTTTTTTATTTGCATTCTTAAATTTCTTTTATAGACCTAGAAAGTGAGCTATTATAGTTGGATTAAAGTATATTAGTTGGTAGTAACAACACTTCTAATTGCTATCTCTATTAGAATTTGAGTCAAATTTTAATAAAAAATATTTGGATTTTCTAATTGTTTCAGTTTTAATTCAATGTTACCATATTATTGCGATTTTATCCAATTTAATAAATGAAAAACGACGTATATGCCTATTAACCACTTCAATTTAATGTATACAAAGTTTTTTTTTCTGTTTATTTTCAACACTAAAAATATAATATTTTATTTCTTCAATTTTTTAACTATATAAAACAAATAATTTAATTTATCAATGATATTAAGTGGCATAAATACTTTTTTTAAAAAAATAAAAAAAGACTAACTAACTAACTAAAGCATTGGCATTTTAAGGAAGTAAAAGAGAATGGGAAAGTAAGTTCCAGAACCAATTAAGAGTTTAGTGAAAACTACAGTGTCATTTGCATTGTTAAATTAGATAAATGTTATTATTTATTATTAAATTAAATATAATTAGATATTATTAAATTAGATGAAAAATTATCATTCACTGTTAAATTATATTATATTATTTAGTGACATTTTATCAAGGAATTTTTACTGTATCTATCTTTACCTGCGTTATGAGTTTAATTCTCATACCGTTTTGAAAGGGCATAATCAGTCGCTCTGTTTTTTATCAGTGTACTGTTTCGTTGCCTTCTTTCTTTCTCAAGTGCAGTAACAGTGAATTTGGGTCATCATAAGTTTATAGGAAAAAAGCTATATCGAAGTTGATTGTCCACAAATATTCAACAATGGCGGCACAACCTGTCCAGAAAAGCTTTCATTACTGAATAAATAATTTCAATATAGACCTTACCCATAGCAATGGAAAAGATTGTTAACAAGGCCCTTTTATCTATGGTCTGCGTCAGTTTGCCCACTTGATCTTTTCAGATATCGATGACCTGGACATCTCATGTATCGCTGCGCCTCTTTGCATTCTAACTATATAATAATATTTTATTTGCCTCAATATTATATATCATTTCTTTTTACATAAGAATTGTGACAGTTAAATTTTAATAATTAATAATTATTATTTTTACTGAAATATATTTTAATATTATTATTATACTTATAAAAATAATAAATTCATGAAAAAAATAAAAAGACTATATAAAAATAATTTTTTATCTTTAATATAAAATTTCATTAATCACAGAATATTGAAATATAAAAAATATAAAAAATTATAATTCAAAATAATTAAAAATATTAAATTATTAATCTAAATATAGTAAGCAATTAATGAAATAGTAAATTCAATAATTTATAATTAAACTAATATTTAAATATGAAAAAGACTTATTTGAAAATTCTAAAGAAAATATGTCATATAATACTGAGACAGAAAGAGTAACATTTAAATGTATCCGTAACCTAATATTAAGATAATAATAGTAGTTAAGATTAATATTTGCATAATTTGATCTGTTTATTTGAAAATATACAGTCAAAATATTAACAACTGGAAGGACAAAATATAATTAGTGACACAAGAATTGATGAACGTCTCAGTAGCACAGAGCCACAAAAAAATAGCGGAAAAGCCAATCCTGCCTTAGGAAGGAAACTCAATACAGACTGGCAATGCTATGAATTTGCCATAGCCAAAGTATGACAAAAGGACCATAAAATCATCACATCATAATTGCAAATAGAGCTCATAAAAAAATAATTTTACTATTCCATATTCGTGTTTATCTGTGTACTGGATTCGTGATGCTTCCCTCCCAGTGAGATGTATTTAAATGCAAGTAATTTTACCACTTGTTCTTCTACAGTGGTAATTAATTATAATTAGTGATTCTGTGAAACTGTCATGTATGCAAGTTGGTGTGATAGTAAATATTAAGCGACTGCTTTAAGGCTTACTATAATGAGAGACTCACGCTATTTGACAAACCAGTTTTAATTTAGTTTCTTCCTTTTCTAGATTATTCACTTGCTATTCACCACCTAACCTAATTGCTGTATCATATGTACGTTATATTAATTGAAAGTAGACGTTTTTATTATACTCGTTTCGTTTTACCATATCTGTTTTTTTTTTTAAATTATGCATTTAGATTAAAAATAAAAATAATTTTAATTAATATTGACTAATATACTTTTAATTGTATTCAATTAAAACTCTACACAAGAATATGATGGCAAAAGTAAATTTAAAAAATAAACAATTAATGTTTATATTGAAATAATTTTTTTTAAATAACAGATATATTATGAAATTGAAAGAGTATTATAACATTTACTTATACAACAATATTAATCAATTATATTTATTTGTAATTTTGGAACTTATTTGAAGGACTTTGAATGTCTATCATTGTTATAATTAGTAATCATATTAATGGGTTTTTCCTAACAAATATAAGTATGTTAAAAGATTTTTATATTATTTATTGTAAAATCTATTTACAAAAAACTATAAATTTAAATTTACCTCAGCAACAAATTCACTCGGTCAAATAATTAAACTTTGAATTTTGCATTGTAATTTTTGAGTTAATTCACACGTCTATATAAATTAAATTATTTTTTGATCGATATTAAAGGCGTTTCTTTAATTTTATTTGGTATAGAAACTTTTTTTTTTGGGTATGCCAACCTCAAAAATATAATCAAAATAAGTAAAGAATTGAACTCGTATAAAAGTATTTATTACTCTCATCAAACTTCGTTAGCAGCTATATAAATGGTAGAAACTATTGATTTTAATTCAGCAAGATCCTCACAGAAAAACTGAAATAATATGAAATTTAATTAGATGATGGATAAATACAAAACCGCATTCACTGCATTTAACTGAAGCCTTCAATAAACCTCTAACTCCCTGTGCATATAGATTCACACACACACACAACTGTTCAGTGTAGACTGTGGGGAGGATTAATGTTATTTGAAGAGCTGATGAGGAAGAGGCACACGCTTCCTTACCTCATCAAAAAACCAAGTTGGCACCCTTATCATTAGCCTTCCAATAAGATTTCACTGCTTCATTGCAAAGAATTCGATGACATAATAATTTATCGTCTCAATAAAACAGACCAACATATATATATATATATATATATATATATATATAACATTGAAGATAGAAAATAATTAGATGAGCCAAGTTCCAAAGCAAATTACTGCCTTCCTTTTACATATCCGTTTTTTAAATTGTGTATTTAAATTTAAAAAATAATTAATTAAAAATAATTTTAATTAATATTGATTAACATATTTTTAATTATTTTTAACTAAAATTCTACTCAATACTAACAAAAAAATATTTAATTGAATATAGAGAAAAAATGATGAAGAAAATAAATTTAAAATATTATATCTACACTGTATAATGATAATTATATTGAAATATTTTTTTTTAAATGATACATCTTGTGAAATAAACGAAATATAAATGAAAAATAACTCCTAAACCGTTTCTGTGTTTTCATATTCTCCAATGCCTTTTTTTTGGATCCCACTTACTATCACCTCTCACGTTCCCAATGATTTTCCTTTATTTTTTTTTTTAAATATTACGTGAGTTTAATTTATATTGTCATACGAAATTTTTAATGAAATTTAAAAATTAATTTTTTTATTTTATTTATCAAAAATATTTTTTATTAAATTGATGAATTATTTTTATATATTATAGAATTATTATTTTATAATTATTCATAATTATATTTAGATTTTGATTAAAATATGATTGAATAAAAATATTTTTATAAATAAAAATAGTTTAAATAAAAATATTATAAAAAGGGATATTTGATTTTGCCTATTAAAAAAAGTCGCTTTTGCCTGAGTAAAAATTTTGTTATTGATACGAGAGATTTGAATTCAAGAAGAGAGACTTTTTTCTATTAATGTTGGAGCTTTTGAACATCATAATTAGGCGGCTATGACTCTGTAATGATAATTAAAGTAATAAACATTCAAGTTACATCTAAATAAGAATAAAATGATAAACTATTCTATTTAGTATGAACAAATTTTTGCATGAAAGAGATATATTAAGTGCAATAAATTAATAAATTTGAAAGTATTTTGAGCTTCTAGTTGTAAACTATAATAATTATTAATGTAATGACTGATATTCATGGATGTAATCCTATTGAGATGGTGAATCACATAAAATATTATTATATTTTATTTTTTTATGAGTTTTGATATTTTTGCAATCATAATGAAAGTAATATTAATGCACAAGAAGCGATATTATAATCTTAAAGATCATGTTGTCGAATTTGGTTGAAAGCAGAGTTGTTATTATAAGAGTAACAAGAAAAATCAAGTAAATTGATAACTCAAACATTAATTAAAAAAGTTACACTTAAGATCATTTCAATATTTGATCAAGGGTATAATCTCACATATAGAAGTTTGATGAATATGAAAGATGTCAAAGAGTTCGAGGTATATAAAATTTAAGAGTTTTGAGTCAAGATAAGATTTATTACAATGCGAATTAAATTCCAAACAGAACTTATAATTTTTTTCATCTTATATAAAAATAAATATTACTCAATTGGATTAAAAATTTGTTTTTTATACCGTGTAAGACTCCTATGTTTAGAGTTATGCATAATTATATTTAAATTTTTGTTGAAGTATGATTGTAAAAGACTAATTCTATAAACATGAGTATGAATAAACAGTTATTTAATTTTACCTGTTCAAAAAGATATAGTTATCTAAGGCAATAAAAGTATTTATTGATGGGACATATTTAAGTTAAAAAATAAGAAACTCTTATATATTTTAATAAGGATTTTTATTCTTTATAATTAGGTGATCATAACCTATAATAATTAGCGTAATTAATAATATGATTATATTTGAAGAAAAAAAGTGATAAACTGTTATGTTTGTTATGAGCAATACGAATGCGTGTATTTAATTGTGCATGAATAAAATCTTTTAGGAATAATAAATTAACAAGTATAAGAATGTTTTGACCTTATAAATATAATTATAATTATTGACGATATAATGGACGATGCTCATGCATATAGCTTATTCAGATTGCACAAAATAATTTTATGTTTTATTTGCCTTTTCTTTTGTATGTTACATGCTTTCGTAGTTATAATAAAAATGATATTATTGCAAAATATATAAAATTAATTTATTAAATAAATTATTAAAATCACATTTATCTTAAATATGATTTCTTAGAATTATCTTCAAATTTTTTAAATATGGCTACAGTTGTGGAATGAAACAGATTTGGATTGAAATTGTTAATTTTCATTTATGTTTGCATTTGGGTCAACATTTGGACTTCTTGTGTCGCCGACAGCTGAAGGTCGGCAAACAACTTCATGCAAAATCAAAAAACTGTTTTCAGAAGTTGGAGGATCTGCCCGCCAAAATTATTGGACATATTGGAGGATATGGCCCACCAATCTCTTGGGCCCAGTAAGAAATTTCGTAATCTAATCAACTAAAATCATGATTAGTTGAAGTTAATCATAGCAGGTTAGGCTATACAATCTCATCAAAGTTTGACCAACACGTGTCAGCGAACGGTGACTGTCCAGTCGCTAGCCTTTTGGGCCCCAGAAAATCAAAACCTTTGGGTATTCTATCGATGCACATGCGAATGAGACTTTTGAAAATTGAGGTGGGCCCTAGGATCTTGGCCCAATGGGAAAAATAAATAAATATATATATGAAAAAAGAAGACAGTAGGTTGTGTGGCACGTGAGGTCTGGACAGGCCGCCACTGCATCTGATTACAGCCAAAATATCTTTATCCACGTGGCCGTCATGATCAAGAGGCGAACACTGCTAATCATGAGCCACGTGGCTGACGCACCATCTTGAAACATGTCTGTGGTTGAGAAATCAGAAATCATGGGTATCAGAGGGCGGTGGCTGACGCAGAGTTGGAGTTTCAATTTTCAACTACCCGCAAACCCGAGGACCAGAAAATTTTGTTTTTTGAGAGGCGCTCCTCTCGTCTACTACGGGGTACAGCTTTACCACGTTAGGGGGGCAGGCAAGTGAAAACTTTATTTTAATGATTAATAACTAAGTGGGACGCATAGAATCGTGAAAATCACGCTTTCCTGCAAGTTGCATTTCCAGCGAAGAATTGATTTACAGGGGAGAAAAAGGGGAAATACTGGATGAAGAATATGGTGGGGCTTTAAGTAACAAAGGAGTGTTTGATGCTCATCTTTACTTGAAAGGGAAAACAAATAAATCATTAGCATACCAATTAAAAATTGGAAATCGGTAACTCATAATAATCTTGAAAATGACTCCAAACGTATATAATGTAAATGTTTATTATTTAATTTAAAACATAAATTAGGATGGACTTTGTAACATCTATATCTTTAATGGTTATATTGTATGAAAATTTAAATTAAGTTACGTTTTCATATTTTCGTATTTTAAAATTTTTTTAATATATTTTTTCATCTACATTTTATTTTGTATCGGACGTTTTCTATTTTTCAATTTTCTTATCTTACATAGACAATGGGAGATTAAAAAAGTTGACCAGTGGAAATAACCTATCTACCACCGAAAATAGAAAACAGCAAAGTCCAAGCGATGTCCCACTTGGGATTACATGAAGATCTTAAAGAGGAAATTGCCGGGACAAAACGAAGAAGCATGTTTCTTCTTGTCCTCTCAAAATTCCAAAGGGGAAATCCGTTTTGCGTTTGTTGACTCCCATTGCAGAATTCCTACTCATCCAATTGCAACTCAAACGAAGTGCTTCAAATTAATAGGCCCAATTACTTGTGTGTTCCGACCTTTAATTAACTTTTTGGGTTTTTTTTGTCTTTTAATTTCTATTATTATACCCCATTCTATTTTATAATATCTGTCATTTTTTAAAAATGTTTTGTTTCAAAATATATATCGTTTTATATTACTAAAGTAATATTAATTATTTTTTTAAAAAAATTTATCCTTATCACTTCTCTCTCTTTTTTTATCTTGATGGTAGAGTTTTAATTAAAGACAAATTAGAGGTATATTAGTTTATATTAATGAAAATTTTTTTTATTAATTATTTTCTTAATTTATATACATAGCTATAAAATGATAAATATTATATAATAGAGAGTATTATATAAATAAAAAAGCATACTCATAATTTGCTTTACAAAACATCAACTTTCCGACATTCCTTTTCACAACGGTTTTGGAATTTGGTGATTTCTTTCCACTTCCATTACGTGTTTGACCCATACATTATTTTAATATTTATTTTTGTCATGACCACATACAAATATCCATTGACAACAATGGGAACGAGTGCCACCATAGTTGGAATTTATTGAATACCTCGGACAATAGAATTAAGAGTGTTCAAATCATGCTTCACAGAACAGAATCAAGTATTAAGCAGACTCTTTAGAGTGGCTTTGAAAGAAAATGGGCTGCTGACACAAACTTAAATTGGGAAAATTATTACATATTTCGGGTGCACAAGAATATAGTTGCATTCCATAATAATGTCAGTTAAAGCACAATTAGATGAGTGAATGTATTGCACTTGGATCAACTACTAACTTAACGTGAAAGTATTTGTCTTTTGATTGCAACTTACATCTTCACTCCATGCCCCCACTTTTCATGTCAATTCTGCAAGCCGTGCGCTTATTTTTGATATCGTGGGTCAACATTAGGACAAGATGAATGGGCAAAAATATCCCGGTAGCCCAAAGTCATTTTGGGCCCTCCCTAGGTTCCGATCCATCTTTTTTACAAAGGGCCCCTGTGAGGCACCTTCCTCCTCTATTCTATATCCATTAGCTAACAAAATATTTTGTTTTAGGTATTAATGGATTAAATCGCACCAATATCTTATATTGTGTGTAATTGATATAAATATTGATATAATTATGCTCAATAAAGAAAAATTTCATATATTGATTGTATTAAAATATTTAAATTACTATGTCTTAATTACATAAATATTATCATGTCAAAAATAATTAATTTAGATAACACATAATATTTAATCAATGATATTTGAATATTTTTATAAAATATAAGTTTTTTTAAAAAAAAATCATGGATGTTGTTATAAGATATTTGTCTTGAATTAATGACTTGGTTTAATATAAAGTATTTAAAGGTTATAGTGAAAATGAAAGATGAAATGAGTTATGCAATTAAAAATGAGAAAAAGAGTTTGTACAAATTAAAAGGGTAAAAAAAGAAAAGAGAGATTGTAGAAAAAAATTTTTAAATAAAAAGAGGTTGTAAGAAGAAAAAAAAAAATGAGGTTGTAAATATAATTTCCCTTTTTACATTTCTAACTCTCCAACCCATCTTGCATATAATCTGTTTCAAGATCTTCGGTAAATTCTACAGCAACAAATTTAATAATACCTAAATACTACAGTAACAAATTTAAAAATACCATCAAATTAAGGTGAAAGACTACAAGACCAATTATGTTATTGTATTATAATATTGCAATTAATAATTCAAGTTGGATTAGATAAGTCATTTTTTGCCATTAAATTAGATAATATTAAATACCGTTGGATTAGATAAAAATTATTATTCACCATTAGATTATATAATATTATTTGACAACATTATTACATCGTCGTTATAGAATTCACCTCAAGTTAATTGATAGAAAAGTGCTACAATAACAAATTTAAGAATACTGCCAAATTGATTAAAATAACGTTAAGAAGCAAATACAACATGTAGTAACTTTTTTTTAAACAAAAATTAAGGAAAATTCTTATCTATATAAGAGGAGTTTGAGAACATGACGCCAATTATGCTATTTTCATTTTCTTTTTTGAAAATGGTTTTACTAAATTATGCGTTGCTTTCTGGGCATGATTTTGGAGAATTGAGCGGGAATCGCTGCTTTCCAGACACAGCTTTGGTCATTTTAGCTTCATTTTCTTCATGAGAAACAAAGAGAAGCAATCTATGAATATAAAGAAGTTCAGAGAAACAAAGAGAGGCAATCTACAAGCGAAGAAGTTTGGAGTATATTTTCTCTCCACAAAGGTAGTTCACACTAATTACAGAGTGCAACTTCTAATGTCCTAACATCAAAGAACTTCTAGAGATACAAACTTATCTACCGCAGCAGAATCAATACTCATAACAGCAGCAACGCGAGCCATTACACATCCAAGCACACTATGGCATTTGGTACTTTCAAAGAGCTGCGTAATGTGCAGTCCCATCATAGAATTTCCGTATGAAATTGTAACATATAATGACACTCAGAACACTCGGACAGATCATTTCAATCGCAAGCCAGAGCTTGAACTCATATGTTCCATCCAGAATACATCTTGTACTCCAAGTAATAGAGCAGGGCAAATATTAAGCCACCACACTTGACCATGCAATTGCAGCATGTGATAAATCTTGCTACTGGTTTTAATGGATTGTTCAAGTTATGGAGGTGAGACTAGAAAGAGTCTTTTTCATTTGATAGGGCTCTATAACATGAAAGTAGGAAAAGATGGTAGCATTTGGGATAGCTAGAATTTGGGGCATACACAATGAATTTCAATGGGCAAAACAAAACATATCAACAACCGCTAACTGAATAATGCTACTCAACAATGACGTGTATGTCAACAGGTACGATAATCTAAAATTGGCACTATATCATGTTAACTCTAGCGCAGGCTTTCAAAATTTCGTGACAAGAAATCAACAAAATAACCAAACGTGGGTTCCCAGCTTTTGACGAACAACAGAAGCAATTCAAACTTTGTAAATTAAATTACCTTCAACCCCTGGCCAACATCACATCCAAGTGATCCAAATTACAATCGGAATAAGATCTTTCACCCCGAGAAACCTTCCTCGCATTCACATTGCTATAAAAGACGAGATCTTCTTGCTTACACGGATTCTCCTTGTAAGCTAGGCGATGCAGATGAAACAGCGCAATCATACTAACAGCGAATAAAGCAGCATTGCCAATCATCCCACCGACGCGATCCAATTTAAGGGATTTCCTCACAAAATTGAAACTTGATATGAGGACATGATACCCCTTCTCTTCACGCCGAACAAAGTTCTCGCCAGACGGACTTAAACACGAAGCATATAGATTTTCCGGAGAAACAAAACGGCTGGCATCACGTACATCCCCCACAAAATCGAGGGCTTCTTCTATAACTTTGTACTGCTTACCCTGGTGTTCGGCCAATCTCATAGCAAGCACAATCCTGCTCTGTTCTAATCGTGCAATTGCAGCATCTCTCTCGGCCTGCTGTTGTATTTGCACGGTCTGCAAAACAACATGCCCGAGCGGACCATTATATTTAGTCAAATCTAATAAAACAAGTGACAGGTAATTTGGGAACTGTATTACATTAGATTCAATTCAAACTAAAAACCCTAGAAAAGGGGAAAATTGGGAATTGCGGGGGCTTACGTGGAAGAACTCAAGGTGGTCCTCGAGGTTTTCGAGAGCGGAGCGAATGGAGTTGAGACTTTTAGCCTCCTGCATAGCGGAGTGGTCATCTTGGAGCTTGAAATCCTTGACGAAGACAAAGCCGGGACGAGTAGCAGGATCATCAACGGCGTCGTTGAAGAGTCTTTTCTTATTGTTGTTTTTGAGGGAGTTGAGGAAGTTGGTGCGGGAAATGGAGTGGATAGCGTCGCTCAATTTGTCGTGGAGGTCCCATATCTTCTCGAGCACCGCTTCTATTTCTTCTACCTCCATTTTCCATTTCATCTTTCTGATTATTGAACTTAATTACTTGATACTTTGAGCTTTATGTGGATGAAGGACAGCTGTCATTCGCCTTTCACTTTCTGTTACATCTTCTACCTCTACCTCAGGTGGCGATGGATGGGATTTGAAACTTATTTCAAGCCGAATATATACAGATAAATTTTTACTAAAAAACATTCAACTTTATTTTTACTCAATTTTTAAATAAATCATTTATATATAGTCATACATTTATATTTTAATTAATATAATATAGATAAATGAATCATGAAATTTAAATAATCATATATAAAATTAATAAAAAGATATATATATATATATATATA